>APFE030709386.1:0-21953 GCA_000404065.3 Pinus taeda
AACACATCAATCCTACTACAATCGCCATGGAGAACACATCAATCCAGGCCTCACAGGAGAACACATCAATCCTGCTACAATCGCCATGGATAACACATCAATCTAGGCCTCACAGGAGAACACATCAATCCTGCTACAATCGCCATGGAGAACACATCAATCCAGGCCTCATAGGAGAACACATCAATCCTTCTACAGTCGCCATGGAGAACACATCAATCCAGGCCTCACAGGAGAACTAATCATCCCGCTACACAGGAGAGCGAATCACCCTGTTCCAAAGAGAGCGAATCATCTTGTCCCACAAGAGAGCGAATCATCTTGTTCCAGTGCGTACCACCAGGGAGGGTTAGTCACCCTATGGTCATATGTTGCTCCAATAAGAACCACAAGCCCTCAGAGCTCCCAGAGCTCAATGTATGCAACATGCAGGACCCTTGTACAAGGGTTTCTTGACGACTCCAAGTTGTTTGGGAAAATCACAGATTAGATCTTTCCTCGGGGCTTTGACAAGGTGTATCAACCTGTACATCATCTTAATGCGATGGAGCCTCCTTGCTCATTGACTTATCATATCCCAGATGATGTCTATCTGCTGGAGCAATCGACGAATACGAGATTCTTCAATAATCAAATCCCACCTCTGGCTGTTATAGAGAATCATAGGTATGTGTTCAAACAGCTCACTGAAGAGCTTCCCCAACCAGGTAGCTTCATATGAGATCATACTTGTAGATATGTATCTGGTCTCGACGGTGCTTATGGCAACCGACTTCTGCTTCCTGCTCATCCATTATATCGAAGCAAAATCCAAAGAGAAACAGCACTAAAAGTGCTCCAGTGATCCTCCACACTACCTGCCTAATCAGTATTCGAATAATCATGCAGTTTCATATTTCCGGCAGTGTATCTTAATCCATGAGAGATTGTTTCCTGAAGACATCTTAGAAGATTCTTGGCACCAATCTAGTGAGGCTCAACCAAATATGAGCTCACAATGCTAACTGCAAAACATATGTTCGGACAGAGGTTCACCAAGAACATCAACGTGAATGAGTTTTTGAAACTCAAAGGCATTTCCCAAATCTGGTTTGACATCACTACCATATAACTTCTGAAAGTTAAGATCCTCGAGGTAGTCACAGGCTTGCAGTCCATCATACCAAATCTTTTCAGAATATTCACCACATATTTTCCTTGAGATAGGAAAATTTCCCCTGGCTTCTGCCACACTTCAAGTCCTTAGTTTTTCATTTCAAATTCAGAAGCCAACTCATTCTTACATTTGTGAATGAGAGGGTATGCACCTGTTAAAAAGAGGTCATCCACATATAACACCAGTCTAAGAGGTTTGTCATCTTCAACCTTAAAGTAAAGGTTAGGATCGGCTTCACTCCTAATGAATCCCAACTTCATCAAGTAGCTATCGATCCTCTCATACCATGCTCGGGGTGCTTGCTTCAGCCCATAGAGAGCCTTCTTCAACTTGCATACGTGAGATTTTCGATCATAAATCTCAAATCCTCCGGGTTGCTCCACGTAGACCTCTTCTTTGATCGAACCATGCAAGAACGCGGTCTTGACATCCATCTGATGTAGGTTCCATCCTTGTGAAGCCGCAAGGGCTATGATCGAGCGGATGGTTGTATATCTGGCAACAGGTGCAAATATCTCATCATAGTCTATACCTTCCTTCTAGGAGAAACCACGAGCAACAAAATAAGCCTTATAATTTTCCTTACTTCCATCTGTTGCATGCTTTATCTTGAAAAGCCATTTTGACGTGACAACTATCTTGTCCTGGGATCTGGGAACTACTTCCCAGACATCATTCTTCATAATAGACTCATATTCTTCGGTCATAGCATCCTTCCATACTTGATGCTTGACGGCATCTAAGAATGATGAAGGCTCATTTTGTATAATCGTGCTCATGATGGTCAGGTATCCCTGATACCTGATAGGTTTCTTACTTTCACGGAAGGTTCCTCGGGGTGGAGCATGTCCTTCAACATCATCAAGTATCCCCCTAAGCCATGAGGCCTCTTCCTAGAAGAGGGAGGCTCAGGTGGATAAATAGGATCCATAGGTTCCTCCACATCACACATTGTTACATCATCTACCCATAGAGACAACTTCCACAATCATACAATTCTTCCTTTCCGCCACACCATTCTGCTTAGGAGTATGTGGTGTAGTAGTCTCCCTCTTAGCCTCAGATATGCTTGAGTGAACCAACTGTAATATATCAGAGGTCTTGCTTTGACTTGGGGGGAATGGTCCCCTTTTGAGCTTTCCTTCGGCACATCTCGGACATACACCTTCTTTCTCTACTTGGAATTCGGGCATCCCTGTTACCATCTATCTTACATCGGGTAGAGCTTTGTAATGAAGGTGGGAAAAACTCTGATGCCAAAGTTCGGACAGAAGAGATGTGTCATAAGATATGACACCTAGTGGACTTCCATCGACCTGATATAATGAATCAACAGGAAACCCAAGAGTAAACGCATATTTAACATTATTTTTCCATATACGTACCTTGCCATCGCTGAAGGTTACCATGTAGCCTTTGTCTTCCATTGCCGAGATGGACACCAGGTTCTTTCGGAGGTCAGGTGCATTTAATACATCCTAGAATTTCTAGCCTTTTTGAATGGTTGTCCTCTTCCTTGATTCCCAACTCTCCTCTTACCTTTGCTATTGAATTTGTCATTCCTTTGATTTCCATTAGAGGGATTTTGATCATCGTCTCGGTGTGAGTCCTTTCTATCAGGGCACTCCCTTGCATATTGACCTGCTTTATCGCAGATGTAACATCATCCTTTTCTTCCACCCTTAGGTCCAGCCTTTCCTTTTGATTTAGTCCCGGAATTATTTCTTTTCTTAGCATGAGAAGAAAAGGCAGGAGGAGGACCTTTAGGCATGGGCATTTCTTGCTCTTCTACCCTTGTTTCTTCTTGAATGCATCTAGCCATTAATTCCTTGAAACCAGGAATTACATGATTGTTCAGAAGAGTAGTCCTGAACACATACCATTTGGATGGTAATCCTCCAAGAGTCGTGAGTGCCATTTCCCTATCAGAAATAGTCTCCCCAATAGATAGGAGATCGTTCTTGATCTCGGTGATTCTTAAGAAGTATGCTTGCATACTCTCATCTTTTCCCTTCTTGATTTCCCTCAGCTTATTCCCAAGAAACAAAACTTGATTTGCATCATTAACTTTAAATAAACTCACCAGTCTATCGTAGATTTCCTTGGAGGTGTCCAGTTCAGAGATGTAGGCCACCAAGTGCTTGTCGATAGAGTCCTAGATGATCTTCTTCCCTTTGACTTCTCTGTTATTCCATTTGTTCCAGGCAGCATCAGATGCATTTGATGGAGGCTCAACAATATTGCCTCTTACATGGTCCAACACTCCTTGATCTTCTAGGGTTAGATCGATAAACATCTTCCATCTGTGATAGTCATATTTCTCATGGAGCTTGTCTTCAGTAGGAAAGAGTATTGAGGATCCTATAGTTCTTTTAGGATACCCTTGCTAGTCTTCTCTTCGGTGATTGCTCTTGCTCTTGCTTGGGCTTTGTCTTCACCTCAGCTCTGATACCATGCTAAGTTATGGTATGTTCTATGCTTATAATAGTTTACTTCTTTTTCTTATTATATTCCACAGATTAGCAATCACATGTACATAAAGTAAAGTGCGGATAGAACATTAAATGATCGACAGAAAACAAGCCAAGACAAGAGACATAAGATGTGGCGGCTAGCCAGGGACAAACCCCACAATGTGTGGGGAAACCCTTTGATCAAATCTTCTTTTATCTTCAGTAATTTAGTAGAGAGAAATAGTACAATAAATCTGATTTATATCAGCAGTAGCAAACCCTAGATTAGCAGCATTAGCATTAGTGGCTTCATCATTAAACTAGGGCAGACAATATCTCACAAATCGACCTTCGGATTGGCTTGATTCCACCACCAAAAGTTGCGGCTTCTAGAGGAGGTTCAGATGAACCTAAAATTCAGTTCAGATGAGGAGATCTTTTGGTCCACACAGGTCAAACTTCACTTCTGCAGTTGCAGCTTCAGTTTCATCAGCGTCCTTCAAACTAGGGTAGTCGATCTCTTGCAAACCGTCCGTCGGATTGACTTGATTCCACAACCAAAAGTTGCGGCTTTCAGAGGAGGTTTAGATGAACCTACAGCGCAGTTCAGATAAGGAGAAATTCTGGTCCACGCAGGTCAAACTTTACTTCTGCAGTTGCAGCTTTAGTTTCAACAGCTTCCTTCAAACTAGGGCAGTCGATATCTTGCAAACTGTCTGTCGGATTGACTTGATTCCACCACCAAAAGTTGCGGATTTCAGAGGAGGTTCAAATGAACCTACAGCGTAGTTCATATGAAGAGATATTCTAGTCCATGTAGGTCAAAATTTACTTCTGCAGTTGCAGTTTCAGTTTCAACAGCTTTCGGCTTCACGTGTGAGGGAGAGACCCTTTTCTGTGCAGTAGAGAAGAGACTCTTTTCTACACAGTAGAGAGAGAGAGAGAGAGAGATTTGATGATATGAGTGAGTGCAAATGAGGAAAAGTCCTCTTGTATTTATACACAAATGATGATGTTTGAATATATGCGACTGTTGGGCTTTTGAGCCTACATGAGTTGTAGGGCGGCTTGATAATAATTCCATAATCAAAATTCATATCTCCATGAATACTTATCGGAATCGGATGATCTTTATATCAATCCTACACCTCTCGATGAGAGGAATCTAATAAAAATATTATCAGCCATGAATAAGATGACCCACATGAAGTTTGGCCCTAGTTTCCAATTTTAACATTGAGGCTCTATCTGGAACTCTCCCTCTGGTTCCACCTTACATCTTGATAATGGATGTCTGATGATCTGCTTGCTTGTTATCCACTGCTGCATGGATTCGGGGAATGCTCTAACCTACATCCCTGCATGTCTACACCCCTTAAGCACTGTAGATTTGAGGTCTGCCACACATCCACTATGTCACTCTGATATAAAGGGAAATCCTTCTCATGATGATCTCTACCACAGGTCCAACACCGCAATGGTTCTCTACCATTTCCTTTATTTTTCTACTGCACAAGGTGAGACCAATCTCCTTTCTCAGCTGCATTAAACTTCTTAGGCAGAGCCACATTTTCCTTATCACCTGCATCCTGAGGAGTCTCTCAAACTCATCCCATGCAACCATGCTTTTGCATCTTCTAACTTAGTCCACTCACCATCAAAAGTAGTAGCCTTGAATTTCTTGAATTATTTCTTCTCACTTCTCTTATAATAATGTTGGTGGTGATGGCAATGATGTCTCTCGGAAGTAGAACTAGAATAAAATCCACAAATGATAGCCCTCCTCTCATGTGTATCCAAGAGTCTACCACTCTTCACTATATCAAAATTTTCCATCCTGTACATTTAGTATTTTCTTCCTACTACTCTTCACTGTATCAAAAATTTCCATCCTGTACATTTAGTATTTTCTTCCTACTGATCCTCGTGGTTGATTCCCAATTATACCTGCTTCTACAAATATGAAAGGTTTTGAAGAATCATTGCATTGACCTAAGCTTACTTTTCTTGAGCTATGGCAAGCCTTTCATGTGCCTCAACCAATCATTCATTGTCTTGCAACTCACAATTCTTGCCTTCAAAATTCTCAATGTATCTTCCAAACCATGAGAATATCCCTCTCCCCATTGCTCAACTGATCTCTCCCGTCGAACCAATGTCTCTTCCAGCCTATTTAGAGAGTCATCTAAACTGTACTCAACTATTTTTCTCTTCATATTTAGTCTTCTAATGTCATGTAAACATACCAAGTTAGGTAAACCAAATAGAAGACAAGATCAAAATCATACCTCAATGTGTCTTAGGGGAGGCTATTACATCTGGCCAAGTCAGTCCAGATTAGCACAATACATAATAATATCAATAACTTAACTATCATGCAAGCAACTACAATGACAATAATTAACATGCATATGACCATAATGTATATAACGAAAAATTAACTATTGTGCATGAAAACCAATGCACGTGCATATGACTGCGCTAATTAACTAGCACTTATCATAAATATAACCAAAATAGCAATAAAATGATTGACATGCATATGACTGCAATGCATGTAACAACAATGAACCATCATGCATGTGTGGAAAACATATAAACCTGCATGACGATCTGCTTCTAGCCCGAGTGATACAGATCTTTTAATTCAAGGATGCATACAAAATTGCATTTTAAAAGAGCATGTAACCAAGTGAAACATACACACGAAAGAAGCGAAAATCAAAAGCAACAATGAGATCAAAGGCACACAAATAACTTGATAACGAAGTTCACCCAATGGGTTACGTCTCCGAGCCTTGCTCAATGTGGGGAGGCCTCTTTCATTAATTGGCAATGTAATCAAATTACAAGCAATTACAAAATGACACCTTATACCTCCAGTTCTAGGGATGGCCTGAAAATGTAGACCTATATTGAAGAAACAAACTAAACGGTTGGATTCTTGGCGAAAAATCATGAAAAATGACTATAAAGTCTGTCATGTTCTGTGCTGGTGAACTTTGGGGCTCTAGGGAATCTTTTAGATTTCTTGCAAGATTCCCCTATGGGAATATTCCCCAAGATTCCTAAGGAATCTGTCTTGAAAAATGTGCCTAGGTGGGGTGCCAATTCGGCGGGGTTTGACTGCTCGCAGGTATGTTTAAAATTTTTATTATTTAATAATATCCCCAGTCGTTTTCCCGCCTATTTTTAAGGATCAATGGTCATTTTAAACATGCAACAAATTCACCACCATCGACCACCTAAAAGGTCCAAATTGTTGCTTCCTTAAGAAAATTTGATGATGTTGACTGGGCTGCCACGTGTCACACTCTAATTGGTAAGTACAACTGACTAGGCTACTGATGTCACTTGCCATGTGTCACGCTCTGGTTGGCTCTCCTCCATCCATACGGCCATGTCACCCTACTGATGTCATCATTCGTATGGCTGACGTCAACATTCATACTATTGATGTCAACATACCAAGTGTCCATGTGGGTCCTTCCTTCAAGAAATTTAGTTGCTTCCAAAAAACTTTAGCAGACCATACTTTTTCATACGATGTCGAATTGAGGTGTCATTCACATCGTTGGATTCAGAACAACGAGCTCTTCGATTTGAGACTAGTTTCGTTGCATTTAGAGGACTTTGACAATTTGGACTTTTAGTATCCTCCTGAATCATTCATCCCCACTAATGAGATTTTAGGCCACCAAGATATTTATCAGTCAATTGGCAAGTGAGGGAATTGCTCCCTCACTTTCTCTTTTTCAATCAAACGACCCTTACTTGGATGCATTCCTTTGAAACCAATATGAAGGTACTCCACGTCTCCCCTTTGTGAAGTCCTAGTTCTCCTGTCAAGAATGATATCTTCAGGTAGCCTGTCCAAGTATTCAAGTGCAAAATCGTCCATTGTACAAACCTGTCCAACCTCTTCAGTGTCCATGATCAAAGGAGGCTCATAAAGCTTCAAGTTTTCAATGTTCACCACTGAGTACATTTGCATGTATACTGGAAAATCGAGACAAAAAGCATTGTCTTCAATCTTCTCTAATATGGTGAAAGGACCATATCGAATTGGTCTCAACTTATTTCCTTCCCCTTCCATTTTGTCTTTGTTGATATGGAGCCACACCTTGTCTCCAACCTGACATTGGTGATCAATGAGCCTTGTATTGAGCTTGACTTTTCTCCAATTGCTCCTGTAATGCTTGGTGAATTATCTGAATCTGCAAAGTGAACTTTTGTGCCTTGTCCCTATCATTTGGCTCACTTGGATCTTCATCTCTCCCTAAGACCATGTCTAAGGGATCCTTTGGAAAAAATCCAAAGCATGTCTCGAATGGTGAGCTCTGAGTGGATGACTGCACAATCCTATTGTATGCATATTGTACATAAGGAATTTGCTCGTCCCATAACTTGGGATGCTTGCCACAATAGCCCCGAAGTAAATGTATCATTGTCCGGTTGACAAACTCTATTTTCCCATCGGTCTACGGATTAAATGTTGTACTCATCTTCATCTCAGTGTCCGTCATTCTCCACAAAATCATCTAGAACTCTCCAAGGAAATGAGAGTCTCAAACAAACACAATGGATATGGGCAACCCAAATTGGACCCATACAAATTGGAAGAAGAGATGAGAAGTTTGCTCTATAATGATCTGATTTTTACAAGGCATTAAGACACACATTTTACTAAATCGATCCACAATGACATACAAATAGTCTGACCTCTCCTAGACAAATGAAACTGCCAACAAAATCCATTGACTCACTTTCCCATGGATGACTCAGAATAGGGAGTGGTGTGTAGAGCCTCAATTTTCTAGTAGTGGGCTTGCAAACTGAACACAATACACATCCCTTTACATATATTGTTACAATGTTTTCCGTGTGAGGCCAATAACAAAACCTCTGCAAATGACACAAATTTTCCCCTACACCAAAATGACCCGACACAAGAAAGGTATGTGCCTTTCTGATTACATGTATTCTTTCATTGGTGGGGATACAAAGTTTCCCAAGGTGGTACAACAATTTTCCCCGCAAATGGTAATTATCTACCTGTGATCCATGAGTCAGCTTTGCATAAATCTCCTTAAAATATTCATCATCAACATACTATTCAGCATAACTTTCAAAAGATAAAGAGGCATTTTGCAAATAATAGATGTAGAAATAGGAGGGCAAGAAAGCATATCTACCACTTTCTTTCCAGTGCCCTTCTTGTACTTTATTACTAGATGAAACTGCTGAAGGAACCTCATCCACCTGAAATAATGTTCTTGTTGAAGCTTGTTTTGTGACTGGAGGTACTGCAAGGGTTGGTGATCTATGTGAATGATGGTCTCCTTGCCAATCAAATAGTGCTTCCACTTCTTCACGCTTTGAACCAAGGCATACCACTCCTTGTCATAGGCGGGATAGTTCACGATAAGTTGGGAGAATGTCTTTGAATGGTAACATGCAGGTTTCCTCTGTTGCATCAACACGCCTCCCATGGCATACCCAATGGCATTTGTCTCTATCTCAAAAGGTTGTTTTAGGTCAGGAAAGTCCAAAATTGGTGCGATATTGATCTTCTCTTTCAGTGTATCAAAGGATTTTTGTTGCTTTCCTCCCCACTGAAAGGTTTGCTTCACATTCGTAAATGCATGCAAGGATGATGCAATGACAGAGAAGATGGAAATGAATCTTCTCATTTATTGTACTGCACCCAAAAATATACGAACCTCTGTAACATTGGTGGGTTTAGGCCACTTCACAATCACATCAACTTTAGAAGGATCTATTTTTAAATGTCCACCTCCAACAGTGTGGCCCAAGTAAACCAAAGAGGTCTTACCTAACTCACACTTAGACATTTTGACATACAATTTTTAATTTTGCAAAACATCAAGAACCTTTTTAACATGACTCACATGATCTTCCCATGTTCTACTGAAAACAAGAATGTCATCAAGATACACAAGTACAAAATCATCACGAAAAGGTTTGAAAATGTCATTCATCACTCTCGTGAATGTGTTCAAAGCATTGCACAGTTTGAATGGCATCACCAACCATTCAAACAACCCTTGTTTTGTCTTGAATGCAATCTTCCATACATCCTGTTCTGCAATCCTTACCTAATGATAGCCACCGCACAAGTCTAGTTTTGTGAAATAGACAACATTTTTCAACTGGTCTAATAAATCATCAATGCGAGGGAGAGGGTATTGATTCTTCACCGTTATCTTGTTGAGTGCCCTGTAGTCCATGCACATCCTCCATGTGCCATCCTTCTTTGGCACCAACATGATGGGTGAGCCACATGGAGACGAACTTTGCCTTGTGAACCCTTGCTTCAACAATTCCTGCACCTATTTCTTTATCTCTTCCATCTAAATGACTGACAACTTGTACATACTAATATTTGGTAAAGGAGCATCCTGTTGCAAGTGAATTTCATGTTGGATCTCATGCTCTGGAGGCAGCCCACTTGGTTCCTGGAAAAATACCATTATAGTCAGAAACAATTTCATACAATTGTTTTTTATGAGTAGGATAGAAACCTTGGAAAGGTTCAGATGCCTCCACATCTTTTGCTCTCACAACCATGAGCATGCACCCTTTACGGGAATTGATCAATCTCTTCATATGAGCTGTACTTACAAGAATTACACTAATCTTGGCACGATGAGCCCTAACAATGTATTCCACCTCATATTTCGTGAGATGATACTTGTTTTCATGGTGAAAGAAGATTGCTTTCTTGTGATGCAAATATGGACTCCCCAATACAGTGCCATAAATATGCAAAGGTAATATATCAAGATCAACCTCATCTACTAGTTTGGATGCAATCACAAATCTAGCCCTACATTGTTTGGTCACATGCAATTTGGCTTTGTCACACACCCAACTAAGAGTGTATGGTTTCAGATGAGGCTTGGTCTCCAACCCCATTTTCTTAACCAAGGATTTTGAAATCAAGTTTACTTGTGAGCCTGGATAAACAAGGTTTCCACTTTAGTATGTTTCATCACAACTCTAATGTTGAACAATTCAGTCCTCTTTCATTTATTAACAAGAGACTCAATCAAATAACTTGTACTTGCATGCAATTTATAATTTACATTAGCATGAAGAGAAAGGTTACCTTCTATGCCCACTGTTGATATTTGTGTCTCGTCACTGAAATTAGATCCAAGGTCTTGCTGCATGATTGGCACCGTCTTTTGCTTGCCCTTCCCACCAAATATCTTTGGCTTCAACTCTAAATGAAACTTCCAACAAAGTTCATCTCACATCCTTCCTTATTTCAATGTGTGCAGGATGACTTTGCTCCTTCTTCTTTCCTGGTTGTAGGTTCCTTCTTGTCCTTTCCCTTGCCATTTTCCTTTGAACTTACCATTATGAGGTTTGAAAGAAGATGACTTGGGTTGATCCTCTTTGTCATTCTTGCCCCTGCTTTCAAGGTGAATGGCCTTCACACTGGCCGCATCAATAGTAGTAGGCTCAAATAACAACCAAGAATGCCTGATGTATCTATGTAAAACACCAATATACTTTGCTACAGTTTCTGGTAAATCAAGTGAAATGCCAAAATTCAAGGATTGTTTTTTAAACTCTTATGTGAAACTTTGTACATTTTGATCCTTTCTGTGTCTCAAATATTGCCATTCCATTAAAGCCTTTTGTTGACAAACCAAAAGATATAATTGATCTATTAATGTAGAAACAAATTGGACCAAGAAGAAAGGAGATTACCCAAGTTTTTGCTACCTTTCTGCAATTTGCTCTCCTGCTAGATGAGAGTGGTGCTAATTGGATCTTGGCCTCATCTTCCTCGATCTGCTGAATCTGAAAAAAGACCTCGATCTGTCTAATCCAATTATTAACTTCTCTGCATTACATTCTGCATTATATGTGGGCAAATCAAACTTTATATCTAGCTTAAAAATTGCTTTTTAGATGCATTCCTGTGATGCCTGTTAAAATGATGAGAAGAGTAAGAAGAATAACTATCACTGGAAGATGGAGAGGGATGGGGCTCTTCTCCTCCACCTCCATGGTTTACCGAGGCATGACCATTTGGCTCTTTCTTCTCAGACTTTATTGTCTTCTCATATTTTGCAAACGATTTGTCCACTTTCTCTGCCATGGTGAAGAACATCTTATGATAATTTCACTCTTCCTCCATTCAAGCTTCCTCGTCTGCCATTTTCCATCTTCACGCTGCATTCCCCGCTTCAGGATCAAAGGATTTGAGTTTTCCTTCACCTCTTTGGAGCTTGTTCCTAGTTAGCATTCACTCAGGTAACTCACATCAAGAAGACCTGCTCTGATACCAAACTTGATCCAAATGTTTTACTTCAAGGATGCATACAAAATTTCATTTTAAAAGAGCATGTAACCAAGTGAGGCATACACATGAGACAAGCAGAAATCAAAGGCACACAAACAACTTGATAACAAAGTTCACCCAATGTGGGTTACATCTTCGGGGCCTACTCAATGTGGGGAGGCCTTTTTCATTAATTGGCAATGGAATCAAATTACAGGCAATTACAAAATGACACCTTATACCTCCACTTCCGGGCATGGCCTGAAAATGTAGACCTTTACTAAAGAAACAAACTGCACAGTTGGATTCCTGGCAAAAAATCGTGAAAAATGACTATAAAATCGACCTTATTCTGTGTTGGTGACCTCTAGGGAATATTTTAGATTCCCTACAATATTCCCTGTGGGAATATTCCCCAATATTCCCAAGAAATCTATCTCAAAAAAAGAACCCAGGTGGGGTACCAATTTGGCTATGGTCCTCCCGCACGCTCTAAAATCTGGCCTCTGTCACTCCACGCGTCCTCCCCCCTGTTCGACACTTTGAGTGGTGTTTAAGTAGGTGTGGGTGGGTGGACATATCAAAGTCCGACACCAGTGGGCCAATGGTTGGAGCCCGATTTAGGGTTCTGGTGACCTGGGATCAAACCCCAACTTGCTCGTTGAAAGGTTTTTGGGCGCGTTGTTTTTTTATTTGAATTGGTGTCCGTGTCAGGCCACAGCGGACTCGTCAAGCGAGTTCGACTCTTGTCGTCGGCTTATATATAATATATATATGTTGTTAACCTCTGTCTTTAGCCGGTTGATGGGGTTTGACCACCCGCCCACCAGTTTTTTTTTTTTTTCAAGAGCCTTGACTATTTTCCTGCCTATTTTTAGGGGTCACTAGTCATTTTAAATAGGTGACAAATTCATCGCTGCTGATCACCGTAAAGGTCCAAATTGTCGCCTCCTTAAGGAAATATAGCAATGTTGACTAGGTTGCCACATGTCACGCTCTGAGTGGTCCATACGACTGACTGGGCCACTGAGGTCACCTTCCATGTGTCACGTTGTGGTTGGCTCTCCTCCGTCCATACGACCACGTCACCCTACTGATGTCATCATCCGTAACACTGACGTCAGAATGCCAAGTGTCCATGAGGAGCTTGCAAGAAATTTAACTATTTCCAAAAAAACTTCAATGGGCCATAACTTTTTCATATGATATCAGATTGAGGTCGTCCACACCATTGGATTCAGAATGACGAGCTCTTTGATTTTAGACTGGTTTCCCTGTGTTTCGAGGAATTTGAAAATTTGGCCTTTTAGGATCCTCTTGGATCATCGAGGTCCATTGCTACAATATCTCTCTAATACCACCTTGTAGCCACTCCATCCCACATTTACCTGCCTTTACAAGCTCTCTAGGGTAAACATGAGTTGAGTGTTACTATGACATGACCCGACATCCAAGTTCCAGTTATGGAAGTGGGGTCTACTAACTGGAAACATACTTCCATCCCTCAAGGGGACTAGGTTGAGGTGACTCACAACAACCACTGGTGATCAATCCCTGAACTAGAACTTTCTCTTTTCAAGATTTACACCCTAACTGCAGGCTTGACACACTCTGCATATGGTTGGAAGGCTTCAACCTCATGCATATGCTTTCCTCCATGTGATTATAACCAAAATTATCTAGTTCAGAGGGTGCAGTTGCGAGGTTTGGGCCACTTTTTGCAGGGCTAGCCTACAAGCCACTTCCTGATACCACCCATAAATCTTTAGAAGTCATTCTAGAATAACAACCAAGTATGTACAATGAATACTAAAGCTAGAACTTGCTCAAACATTCCAATCACTTGATAACCATTTCGTCAAACATGTAGTAAATATAGTAACTACAATTCATGAATGCTTATCTAATCGTGATCTTCTTAACATCATTAGAGAAATCATCAAGAAGGCTCAATGCCCTCTCAAGCTATCTGCAACAACACTTGTTAGCCCATGCATACATTAGTCATTCCATAACTAATCAAATCATGAAAAAGATCTATAATAAGAGCACATCGTTCAACCATGACTGCAACCAACATAACCAGAATAAAGTCCATGACAAAACAACCATAAGATCAACACAATAACCATTACACATGCTCATAGATCACAATAGAAAATAATTCATATTAACCATATGCAAAATCCAACTAGTTTAGGGACTTCCATGTACCACCCAACCATAGATTGGGCTGAACCAAACTTCTCTTTCAGCCAATCACCCCGATGCCATATTCCAAGCATGAATGTGGGATCATATGGGTTAAACCAAAATAGAACCAACTAGGGCTTCCAAAGTCCAAACCACCTCAACCCTCAACCACAGTGATTTCACCTAAGCCAGTCCAGAAATCACTAACATCAAAACAAGCTAGGATGCCTCTAACTTCCTTCACTAGCTCCAGAGGAATTTTCCTATCTCCACCCATCCATCAAGAGTTCTAGAAGAAACCCCACCTCCACCCTTGACCCTTGGGAATTTTCTTAAGACCACCTCAACCGGGATCTAAGCCTACCGACCATCTGAAGCTTAATCAAAATAGAGAGCCCACTACATCAGGGCTGTCTAGGAAATGGCAAGGCAAGACAAAAACCACTATAAATCCAAGAAAATCCCATGTTAATGACAACAAAATAACCAAAGAACCAGATTCATGTACCATGTATCCAAATCTCAACAAGGAAATCACACATGCAAACTATTACCTGCAATGAATTCCAGTTGTAGTTGTTGATCCAACCTTCTTTTCCGTTGCCTACAATTACTTTACTTGTCCTTTGATTGCTTCTCTCCAAGTCCCAGTGAATGAAAAAATGTTGGGTGTGTGTTAAATTATTTCTATGAATAGATCCATGTGTCGTAATTTGCGTCGGGCGCAATAGGGGGCGATATTTCCCTGCACGGGGTCCGGGGAAACACCCCTGGATTTTATTTTTTTTAATGCATATCCAATAATGGTTGGGCGGACCTAAGGATGGGGGGTGAACCTAAAGATGGTGGGTGGGTCTACCCATGGTTTTGTGCATGAGTTTTGCACATGGATTTGGACATGATGGTTTTTTTCCCCTGGTATTTAATAGATCCGGTCAAGGGAACTACGATTATGTTCTAATCTAGGTGAATGGATTGGGGTTTATGAATGATTCGACATGTATATACATGTATTGTAACATTGAAATGAACATAATGAAAAATCAATCTGGTAGTCTTGGTTTTGGGATCCTGGGGAAAATCTCTATGTATATTTGTTTTCTGTTCTCGCCATTGTTTATTTTTTTGTTTGAAGAATTCGTTTGCAGGTAATTTCTGTACAAGGTTAAACCTACAAGATGGTTCAAGAATGTTGTAAGTGTGCAAGAGTGTAAGAGAGCTAGAATGAATAAGAGCTTAGCCAAAAACTATCAAAAGCTATGAACTGATCAAAAGTCGAGCAAAAGCCCTCAATTGTTTCTCAGTGCCTTTTTATTATTGTTGTCTAGTCTCTTCCTTTACATTTTCCTTTTTCTTTCCTTTTTTCTCTAATTTCTTTCTAATTTGCTTGCATACATATTTGTGTCTCTTCACCTTCCTATTCTCCTATTTTCTTTTATTTCCTTAATTAAATGTCATTTATTGCCTTTTTGCTTTTGCCAATTTCGATAGCCATTAATAAACCACAAACGACGCCAACTATAATGTTTACCCACCATTTGGCTTGGAATACGTGTCCCATGACCTTGGTTTAATTTACTTACATGGAAAATCAACCCAGGATTGTTACACAATAAACTTAGGAATCTGCCTTCTCTTATAAGTTGGGGAATTTGGCTTGGGAGGAACAAAGTAATTTTTCATGATAAAGGTATATGCCCAAACCATATTGGAGCACATATAATTGCATTATACAATGTCATTCCTACTGACAATGCAAATACAAAATCCCATACCATAGTGGAAGAACAAATAAAAAAATATTGACCATGGGCTTTCTTTAATGGGTTCTCTCAAGATGGAGGTATATGTGGGTGATGATCCATTCTCTACTTAAATGAAAATCACTCTTTTAAGCTAAAGAGTGTTTTAGGTCATGGATCCAACAATTATGCTGAAATTTTAAGCCCAAAGCTTCTTCTCTTTGTCACTGAGAAAGGATGCCAACAGTTGCAGGGTTTTGGTGATTCTCGGGTGGTTATAGATTGGTTTAATCAACATATTATCTGTCGTGTGCACACACTCAAACCTACTTTGGAGGAATTTATGTTGATTAAAAGGAAATTTAATCTTATCGCTTGTCATCATATTTAGAGGGAGAGAAACACTATTTTTGATGGACTTTCCAAGGAAGGCATGCTACAAGCATGGGGTGTATGGCAGATTCTAGAACAGGTTGGGAACAATCATTATGAGTATTATCATAGAACTTATGTCGATGATATTTAAGTGGATGTTTCTTGCAAATGATATGGATGCACAATTTTATCTGTTTCTAGACAGTTTGGTTTTTGGATAGTGTTATGCACCTGATGGAGACACTCTGACAATTTTTGTTTATTGAAACGATTACATATTATGCCCTATTACATTTTTTGTTTTTTGTATAAAAGCATATGCAGATTATATATATGGACATAAACTTTTGATATGGTTATAAAAGTCAACAATATTTTTAACGTGATTTTTGAGCACCTTCAACATGTAATTTTCATCTTTATCTAATGGAAATTACGATTTTTCCTTGTGGAAAAAAATCATAGGGTTTATAATATTAATCCTAGGGTTTATAATATTAATCCTAGGGTTTGTAATATTATTCTTAGGGTTTAATATTAATATTAAGGTTTATGATATTAATCTTATGGTTTGTAATCATAGGGTTTATAATATTAATCTTGCTAGATTTTGGTTAGCTTGGAAGATATTTATGAGAGAATGAAACCCATCAAAATGAGTTTGTTGGGAAATTGACCCAAAGTTGGGGTTTTGGACCCAAAGCAGTGGGTTTAGGACCTAAAGAAACTAATTATTTATTCTAAAGGGTTGAGAGGTTAAAACCCTAAGTTCTAGTAGTTTCCTAAATGACCTAAGAGAAGAGAATAATTAGAGGAGACTTATGGAGAGGCTCATTATATCTCAAGTGAAATGGACTTCACTCGAGGAGTTCCTTTGTTCTAAGAGGGCCACAAATCAAGAGAAAGTGCTACATCCATGACCAAATTTGAAATCTACTTAGTGGATGCATAACTATGGTTTTTGGTCAACTAATAGTCTAAGAAAGGTCGAGTAAAGAAGGGTTTCTGCCCTAGGAAGAGGCCAAATTGAGAAACTCTTCTCAAGGAGGTCAAGTCTGCTGGTTAGGATCTTGAAGGAGGGCTATAGGTGCCAACAACTAGATAGCGTTGGCTAGTCGTGACCTAAAAGAACAATCCAAAGGTAGATCAAGGACTCAAAAGCATGGTGGTTGTGGTTATTTATGGCAGGACTAAGTTAGGGTCTAAAATAAAAGTCATAACAATCCATCCTTGTGTGAATGTTGAACCAAAAAGAGAATCCACAACAAGTAGAGGACGATTTGGCAGGTTTGTTATGTGTTTGAGAAGAGATTGACTCTGCCCCAAGAGCAAGGTCAAATTACTTATCTATGCACTGGAGGAAGAGAGAGGCTGCCAAGTGCTATGTCTATTGTGCGATTCTCTTGGCCGAGCCATGTTTCTAAATGAGTGGGTTGAAGCCCTAAAAACGACCTAATAGCCTCAAGTGTACCTACTACAGGAGGTCCAAAAGTCTCTAGTTTTGTGTAATAGGTTTGTGGGGGGGGGGGGGGGGTGTAACCCTTAAAGGAGGCTAAAAGAGACCTCAAATTAGCAAACAACCAAGGCAAAAGTGATTTCGGTGTTGAATAGACAATTATGACAAGGCCACAGGCCTAGAAGGAGTTCGAGAGGCCTCAGAAGCCTTAGGAGTAGGGTCGAGGCATCTCAACCAGAGAAAGAGGTTTTCAAAAGTGGTATTCTAAGAAGGAAGAAGGTTTGTTGAGTTATTCATGAAGTCTGTTCACAAATGGAATTGTGAACAACATGTTCTCGAGGGCTAATATGCGGTGAGTTTGAAGGACAAAGCCACTATGTGTAGCTGAAGTACTTGGGATGATTATGTAGAGTATTTGAAGGACTGAATACCTTATGAGAAGTTGTGTATGATAGAGATCTAGAAGGATCTAGATCACTATGTGGAGGTAAATGACTTCCAGGTAACAAGTAACAAAGAAGCTTGTTTTGTTCTTATTATGATGAGCAGATTGAAGATCTAATGGATTTGATGTCAAGCCCTAATTTTGTATGTTGTGTATACTAATTGTACTAGTAATTTGAAGGGCCATGATCCCTAGTACGAGAGCCCTGTGATTCTTTTATTGACAAACTAATAAAAAGTGAGCTTTGGGCTCAATATCTCTATTACTTTATTGATTTCACTGTTGTATATTTCAGTTGTGCAAAGTGCTTGTAAGTTGGGGGTTCCTAGTGTGTTTGCGTGCGTGATTAGCCTCATAATAGATCTAGGGCTTAAGAAAAATTCAACATGGTATCTGAGCTACTTTGAAAAGCACATGGATCATAGTGTGTACAAGAAGTAGAGTGAGCTTGTGGAGGTTGTGTAGGCTCAAAGGGAATATAGCTTCAGAGGGAGACTACAAATGATTGTTAGTTTCCCTATAGAAGTTTGAATCTTTAGGTTCTAACGAGATGAAGGAGTTTTCAGCCCATGCAAGGATATTCACAAACCATGAGAGAACATTCATGATGGTGAAAGGAAAAACCACATTGTATGCGAGGAAAGTCATGCACCATGCAAGACAAATCTTGGTCAAGTGCCAAGAATATGTGGCACATGCAAGGACAAAATGGTTACGCAAAGTAAAGCCATGACTCATACGAGGACGGTCATGGGAATGCAAAGAAAGTCATGGAGCTGGAAGAGCGAAGGGAATACCTTCATCACTAAGAGGGAGTGTTAGATTTTGAGTAGCTCAAAAGGTATTTTCAAGAGAAGGAAACCCATTAAAGTGGGTTTGGGTCCAAACTTCGGGTTTTGGACCCAAAGTAGTGGGTTTAGGACCTAAAGAAACTAATCATTTATTCTAAAGGGTTGAGAGGCTAAAACCCTAAGTTAGAGTGGTTTCCTAAATGACTCAAGAGAAAAGAATAAATAGAGGATACCTATGGAGAGGCTCATTGTATCTCAAGTGAGATGAACTTCACTTGACGATGTTGTTTTCTCTAGGAGGGATGAAGATCAAGAGAGAATGCTACAACCTATGACTGAATTTGGAAGATTGTCACAGGAAGTCAAGTTAGGGTTTTTGGTCAAGCAATAATCTAAGAGAGGACCAGTAAAGAAGGGCTTCTACCCTAGGAAGAGGCCAAATTGAGCAAGTCTACTGGTTAGAAGCTTGAAGGAGGGTCGCAGATGCCAACAGTTAGATAACGCTGGCTAGTCATGACCTAAAATAACCTTCCAAAGGCAGATAGAGGGCTCAAAAGCATGGTGGTTGTGGTTACTTGCGGCAGGATCGAGTTAGAGTTTGAAATAAAAGTCATAACAATCTATCCTTTTGTGAATGTTGAACCAAGAAGAGAAGCTGGCATAAGTAGAGGATGATTTGGGAGGTCTGTTATGCATATGAGAAGACGCTAAGTCTGCCCCAAGAGCAAGGTCAAATTTCTTATCTATGTGTTGGAAGAAGAGAGGGACTACCAAGTGTTATGTTTGTTGTGTGATTCTCTTGACCAAGTTCTATTTTTGAAGGAGTGGGTCAAAGCCCTAAAAGAGGCCTAATAGCCTCAAATGTAGCTATTGTAGGAGGCTGAAAGGCCTTTGGTTTTTTGTAGAAGATATGTTTGGCGGGGGGGGGTGGTTAGCCCTAAAGGAGGCTGAAATAAGCCTCAAATTAACAAACAATCAGGGCCGAAGAGATCAACGTGTTGAATAAACAATTATGACAAGGCTGCAGGCCTAGAAGGAGCCCGAGAGGCCTCATAAGCCATAGGAATAGGGCAGAGGTGTCTCAACTAGAGATGTGGTATTATATGAAGAAAGAAGGTTTGCTGAGTTATTCGTGAAGGCTGTTCACAAACGAAATTGTGAACACCATGTTCTCAAGGGCTAATATGCAGTGACTTTCAAAGACAAATCCATTGTGTGTAGTTGAAGTATTTGGGTTGATTATGTAGAGTATTTGAAGGAACGAATACCCCGTGATAAGTTGTGTATGGCAAATATCTAAAAGGAGCTTGGTCATTGTGTGAAGGAGGCAAAGGAATGCTAGGTAACTATCACAATGTCTCGATTGAGGTCATGTTTAAACGTTTTTGGTGGGAGTACGATGTAAAACAATGGCTCAATTGAGACATGTTCTTGGTTGAGCTACATTCCTCGATCAAGACATTGTTTTTCTTAATTCGCAAGTAGTTTGATTGATGGTTTATTAAACCCTCAATCAAGCTATTTCATTTTTTACATAAAGCTCTCGATCGATCTTTTTAAGTGTTTGATCAAGCTTTTGAGGGCCTAAAAAACATAGTTTTAGCTCCCCTTCTACAAATTTCTCTGCAACACCATCTTGTAGCATGATAGACTTAAGACAATATTTGTCCTTAGGTTGCGGAGTTGATCATGTTAGATTTGTGAAGGAATCCTCTATCTAATGGCATACGAGTTTGACATTTTCAAATTCATATGATATTTTACATTTAATTTCTTTTAAACCTTATGCTTGAAATTTTTTTGGACAATTTCGAAGGGGTTGAATGAAAAATCAATAACATAAAATTGCATTCACTTCATTTATGCATCCTCTTCAAAGGGGTACTCTTGGTTTTTGAATATATTTAAACAACAGAACAAATTCATGTATGAACACGTGTTTGAAAAATGCAATTCAAATATTAATTCGCCAACTTCGAAAAATTGCAAAAAAAATTGCAAAAAAAATAAAGTTTCAATATGCATTGATTAATGCTCTTTGTGTAGATCATGCTCATAAATATAATTTTGCATAAAAAATGAATTTTCAATATGCATTGATTAGTGCTCTTTGTGTAGATCATGCTTATATATATATACATTTTAGACTAAGTTATTTCGCATGAGCACATGCATACATAATAAGATGTGCGAAAAATTACAAGGACAAACATTTAATTTAATGGAAATTTGACAAATTATATGACACTAATATTTTTTGGAAAAAATATCATTTGAACAACAACATAATTCTCCACAAATTGTCTTTTTACTCCAAATCAAAATTCACAAAGCTTATATGAATTTTGAGGGCTTCAATTCGATAAAAAAGTAAAAATTTGAAATTTCATCGTTACATTTAGCCCAAATGTGTAACCCATCTTCATGGATTCACTCACCAAGTAACAAAGAAGCATGTTTTGTTCTTGTTCTGATGGGCAGATTAAGGATCTAATGGATTTGACCTCGAGCCTTAATTTTGTATACTGTGTATACTAGTTGTACCAGTGATTTGAAGGGCCATGATCCCTGGTATGGGAGCCCCACAATTCTTTTAATGATGAACTGATAAAAGCATGAGCTTTGGGCTCAATATCTTTGTGTACTTTATTGTTTTTGCTATTGTAGATTTCTGTTGTGCAAAGTGCTTGTAAATTGGGGGTTCTTAGTGTGTTTATGCGCGTGATTAGCCTCATACCAAATCTAAGGCCTAAAGAAAATTCAACAAATCTTGGGGTTTAATATTAATCTCAGGGTTTATAAAATTAATCACATGGTTTAAAATCTTAGGGTTTATAATATTAATCTTTGTGTTTATAATATTAATCCTAGGGTTTATAATCTTAAGGTTTATAATATTTATCCCAGGTTTAATATTAATCTTAGACTTGATAATATTACACTTGAGGTTTATAATCCTAGGAATTATAATATTAATCTTAAGGTTTAATATTAATCCTAAGGTTTATAATATAAATCTCCG
>APFE030709386.1:26900-44287 GCA_000404065.3 Pinus taeda
ATCAATATTAATATTAAATCTCTATCATGTATATTTATTTATATATATCAATCACATTTATTAATATGGTTGTGTATGCATATCTTTTTTTATAGTGTAGTTCAAGGACATTGGGTGGCCATTACATCACGGGAAAATCTGGGTAGATCAACCCCGAAAAGAATCTGTCAAAGCCGGTCGATCAAACTGACAAGGCCTAACCCCAAAGGCGTTGAAAAAAATTCACCCTGTGACCTCCCGATCGGCAAGACACTTAACAATGAGGACTCGACTTAAACTAACCCTTGAAGCTCTTGTGCATGTATACTTATATGTATATTAACTACAAATATGATTGTATATATGATGATATATACATATATATCATTTATAAATTGCATTAAAATTAGTAAAACTCAACACATATTTTTTAATAAATATATATTTTTTTTAATTCTTTTTTTTATTTTTATTTTTTTTTAAAATTACAATTAAATGTGAAGGCTTGACGGCTCTCCCGCCAAACCACAAACCAACCCCATAATAAGAATTGATATCTTTTAATCACGGCAATTGTTTTCTCGCCATGGGAATACCGGACTTATGAAAGGTGAAGTCACCGCAGAGAGTTGCAACACAAGCTACTAAGTATTAAAAATGAGTTGCAGAGAGGAAGGAGGGGAAGCTACTCAGCTTCAGCCGCTGCTTATTTACTCAATATCAGTGCGCGCCTTTAAGTCCTTTGAACGGAAAGTCAAGATCTTTCCTCTGACGCCCTTTGCATGCATTGTCGGTCCCAATGGCACCGGCAAGAGCGTATCCATTAACATAATTGAAAACGAGTGTCATTTAGACCGAAGCATTCGCATGAAAATGAATTCCCTTAACCAATTCAATTGCAGGTCATCGGCGAAGCCCTGGCATTTGCTCTCGGGGCATCGCCCAAAGTCCTAAGAGTCAATGCATTTTCTTCGCTCGTCAATCATCGTTCGGCTTCAGCTTCAGCTTCTGCCAAGGTCATACTCGTCTAAATTCAATTTTTACTTTCCTCCTCTTGGTATGAATTATAGAGGTGAATATACAGTGCAAGGGATATTGCAGGTGAGTGTAGGCTTCGAAAAAAGCGATGGCAGTGAGAAGGTGAAGATTTACAGGGTTTTGTCTGGATCCACCACTAAATTCTACTGGAAAGATGATAATCAAGCCCCCAAGAGGCATGCCTGCTCAAATTAATTCAAATCTCATAGTTTACCTCTTTCTGCTTTGTCTTTCATGTCTGATGAGCATTTTCAACTGGCAGGGAAATTTCATTATTCGAGTTGAAACAGAAGCTGGCTAGTTTCAGTATTCCCGCCAATAATCTAGATAGGTGATATTTTTCCTTTCTTGATCTCTCTATATATATGGTTAATTTAATTTAATTTGAACATAACAATTAAGCCAAATTTTATGTTATTAATTTTAAAACGGACAACAATATATGTATAGCTATACTTCTTATGTTTTAAAGAATTTATTTGATTTGTATAAAGAATTTAGCTATTTTAAATTAAATTTAACTTTTAATAAAACTTTTCCTCGCAAGTAAATCCAGGTCCTGTTGGCCTTTTCATGATTTTTAAACAATCACACTTCTCTTTGGCTTTTCCAAGTAAACACATATTTTCTTTGTCTCAGCTCTTTCAAGTAAAAATCCCTGTGCTTTTTAGCAGCCTCGAAGACACATATGTCGCTCTTCATAACAAAGAAAAATAACTTATTGACTATGCATACTGACCTCACCTCCGTCATTTTCTCTCAGGTAAAAATGATCTACCTCTCATATTTTCACATAAAAACAGTCTCCTTACAGCCATACATTATTCAGTGTCAAAACCACCATCACATCACGGTCTTCCAACGTAGACCTGGCAACGTTTGGTCGCACTCACTAAAAACAAAAGATTCATCAGAATCTCTTTGCAGGAGCTTTGAATCCCACAGCCTGAAACTATTGCATTCCAAACTGATCAGCGTAACTTATGAAAGATATTTCTCCAGGAAGAGATTCACATTCTCTTGTTTCCGCTGTCTCTCTAGGAAGAGATTCCCATTCGCTTGTTTCCGCTGCCGTGAGCTCCGCTTCTTGGAGATCAAAGCTTATTTCGATTCTTTATCCGCTCTTTCTGTCTCATTGAGCTCTCTGAACATATGCAGAAATTAATATGTCTTCGTACCTGCTTCTTACTTCTGACTATTCCATTAGAAGATTTAAAATTAGGTTCTCTATCTTGCAAAGCTTGCTAACTCCATTAGCCCAGTCGATTTCGAGCCTTGAATCTTCCATGATCTGTATGCCTTTTACTCCTTTGTCAACAGCTAGGGTTAATAGCATCCAAAATGCACACATTTCAGCTCTTTTGTTTGTTCCTTAAGCACATTCTACTTTGAAAGAGATATGCTGAGTTGCAGATAAATAAAAAATACTACCAGATCAACAAATGCCTAGTTTTCCTTGACTTGCTCCATCAAAGTAACCCTGGTTTTTTTGTGTAATCAATATCTGGGAGTTTCACGATTCTTGAGTTTTTGTCTTTGCTGGATTCCATATTCCATCTTATGCGCCTTATTTGATGGCTTACTTGTATTGGCAGGAACTCTTTTCCTCGAAATATCATTCCATTCCTAGCTAACCATAAAGCCCATGCAACTGTACATGTCAAAGCTTTGTGATCTGTAACTGCTCTGTCCAAACGCTGATTTCTGAAGCAAAAAAAGATAGATTCTCCTTTCCTTTTCCCCTTGACATTAATTAGTTCTGAAGTTTCTTCTCAAGTTTCTTGTCACACTGTTTTCGCAAATTGACAATGCATTAATAGATGGTCCACTAACTCATTGATTTTACAGAGCACAGACCTCTTTGGACCTTCCTGAGACCGCTTTTTGCAATTATACCAAGTTAACACTTTGTTTGCTAATACAAGCAATACCAATATTCTAGTTTTCAGAGAACGTCTCAATTTCCAGATTACTTTCCACCATCATTTTCTTTCACCTTCCTCAGTTTCAACTGCCTTTGGTTCATAGCCCAATTTAGCTGTGTACATTCCTGAAGCTTTATTCGTTGACCATATTATCTCGTCTTCCTCATTTTTTTATGAAGTTTCCTCTCACCTTCTTCACCCTCAACTGTCTTTGGTTCATAGCCCAATTTAGATGTGTACATTGCTGAAGTTTTATTCTTGACCATATTATCTCGTTTTCCTCATTTTTTTTTTTTTAATTTTCGTAGCACTGTGAGTTTATGGTAGCATCAGACAGGTGTTTTAGTTTTAGATGATGCTAAGAGGTTAATGAACACTAGATCTCCAAAACATATAAAAAGTTTTGTGAGATAAGTTTGGGAAACACTTTAATTAAATTAATTTGCCATAAATAAATTATTTCATAAGTCTAACTTAAGAAAAGTGGTAAATTAAAGTTAATTAATTAAGAATGTTCAAGATTGGTCTAGAGACTTGATGAAGTCTAATTGATCCTAAAATTATAAGAGCAGCGGGAAGAGATAGAGAAAGACACATTGAGGACGCAGTTCGAGCTAGGGAAACAGCATCAAAGAGAGGAACCAATAGATATTGGGGAAGATCAAGATTTCGAGTAGTTTCCCCATGTTTTTCTAGTGTTATTCTACTGTTAGAATTACAAGAGAAAGGAGGTCGAATTATCTATAGAGACGCCTGCTATAGCTAGTGGGAATAGCCATAAACTCTAGTAAGAGTTGTTGGAAGAGGGTTTGTTTAGTCGCTGGAGGCAAGATCCAGTTCCAGAAGGCAGAGCAAATTCATTCCAAAGGTAGTGGGAGGCAAGATGGCTCATCCAGAGTTAGATTCTAGACTGTACGAATTTACCTTCAGCTAGTAGTGTGCATTTCAGGTGGCCAGTGCAGTAAGTGTGAGCAGGTCAAGGGAGGCTGAGTTGATTGCAAAAGAAGATATTTTACTTGTATATTTGTCGGAGGATTGCCAGTTGGGCATCAATTTGAAATTATTTTCAAATTGCTGCATAATAAAATAAACTTTCATTTAATGCACCAATATTTTTCAGGGGACGTTTTTTCTAAAAATATTGGTGTCATTATTTTATGTGTGTGCATCTATTTTTCAATTCTTGATTTTATACTCTGCAAAATATTTTATTGTGAAGAATGCATCAGTGATTCGTTATTTGCCGTAAATAAATAATCTGCTAATCAATTATAAGAATAAACTCCAGTTGGTGAGTTCAAGGAAATTTCACAAGCACTAGGTCTGAGACTGGTCGTATACATCCCAGTACTCATTTGGTAAATCCCCTAAAGGCCTAGTTGTGAATCAGATTTACGTACTTGGTTCCAAAGCGTAGAAGCCTGATTTGCCGCATCTAATAGAATATAAATTTCAAGAGATGATTAACAGTTTTAAGAGGATTTGATAACCTATATTTATCTGAACAACCAAGCAAGCGTCTTCCCTTATTTTATTTTACTTCCTCCTCTAATCTTCCATAGCAGACATTTACCTACAAATGGATATGCTTTAACTAATGCCTTTTATAACACAGATGCCCTAGCCTTGGATGGGGTGACATCTGAGAATGAGGGGGGGAGGGGGTTATGAAGGCCCGTGCGGCCATTATGAACTATCCAAATGCGCAAATGAAGGGACAACGATAGGGTATTTGTGGTCTATTCGAGGAGATGAAGTGTGCGGGGTGCGTGTTCATTATGAATATTTTCTTGATGTCTTATGCCTGGGAGTGTACAGAGAAAGTTGCAGTGGTAAAGGAAAATTAAAGTGTGCCACGGTCGCGATCAGTGGCGAAGGAGACTAACCTCGATAGATTCTGGGATGTAAGTAGCAGTGAGAGTAAGTGTAGAACGGGAGAGCAACCAACCCAATGAGGATATACCAAGACGAGATTGTAGTCAGCGTCTAGACTTGGCATATTCAACTGACAAAAGGTAAAAATGTATGGTGCCTGTATTGGTTTTCTCAAGTTCAATTGGCTAATTTGCAGGAGTGTCAACTGGGAAATCGGGTTGCCACCACCCCACCTGGCTAATGAGGTCTGTGCGGCCATTATGAACTATCCATATGTGTAGTGAAGGGACGACTATAGGGCATTTGTGGTCTATTTGAGGAGATGAAGCGTGTGGAATGCGTGTTCACTATGAATATATGCCTGATGTCTCATGCCTGGGAGTGTATAGAAGAAGTTGTAGTGGTAAAAGAATATCAAAGTGTGCCACGGTCGCGATCAGTAGTGAAGGAGACTGAACTCGAAAGGTTTTGGGATCTCAGTAGCAGCAACATTAAGTGTAGAATGGGAGAGCAACCAACCTAGCTGAGGATATTTCAAGGTGCGGTTGCAGTCAGCTTCCAGAATTGGCAGATTCAGTTGACGAAAGGTAAAAATGTATGGTGCCTCAGTATTGGTTTACTTTAGTTCAGTTGGCTAATTTGCAAGAGCATAGGCGAGGAAATCAGTGAGATAGAAACTTGTAGCTTTTTCCTTCTCATTCTTGGTATTTGTTAATTACCACTCCTTTTTGGTGTTTGTGGTGGAATTGGGTCCATTCCTTGACTGAAGCAGAGGTATTGATCTTGGTTTCCTTTCTCTGGTAATGGATATGATTGTTGTTTACTTTCAATGACGTAGAGATTATTTCCTTTTTACAAGTTTGTTACAGTGACTGCATGGAGATTCTGGGGTTGTCTATAATTCTCTGGCTTGGGGTTGGGTAAACTGTTGGTGGTGGCAGTTGTTAGGTGGTACTTCAGGTGGTGCATTACCTTTTTAGCTAGCGACTGTCTCTGTATTGTCTCCTTGGTAGTGGGTTGTGGTTAGTTTGGTTCTCCTGCTAGTTCATTTATTTGTTTGGGGCTGGGTGGTGGATCGTTTCCAGGAGGTTGGGGGATTGTAGCATTGTCTCTTGTGGTGTTGTTTTAATCTAGGAGAGGCTTCGAGTTCTCGGTCTTCCTTTGATTTGTTATTGGTAGTTTTGCCGTTGGGTTTGGGAGTTCCTTTATGGGTTTGTGGGTTTCGAGTGGGGCAGAAGTGTGGTGGAGAGGGGCAATTGGGTTAATTCATTTGTGCTAGTCCCTTCTCCTTTCTTAACCTAGTCTGGAGTCTATAGTTTGGGGTGTTTTCCTTTCCGCTATGGTCTAATTAGACTGGTAGAGTCGTGGTCCACTTTGGGGATTTCAGTGGATTGGTCAGTCATGCAAGACAAAGGGCTCGTGTTAGACGGCGAGGAGCCTATTACTAGGAGAGGGCCCACTGGGGACATATATGGATGCACCACTGTATAGAGGGGTTCACTTCTTGCAATCGAGAGCTAACAATAGGTATAGAAGAAGAACTTACCCGGGTGGAAGGGGAGGCCTCCTCTCATAGGACCTCCCTTTTAGACACTGCGTGAGGTCTTGACTGAATGGGCTAACTGGATCCCAGACATTGGTCATACGAAGGGCAGGTTTAACCACTATATGTAGATGGTGGACTTTTACTGGCAAATGACGTTTCTATTGGGGAGGACTATCTTGGACCATCATGAATCCCACTTGGACATTCTCCAATCTTTGGAATATCTTATAGACATTTACGTGATCTAGATTGGTGGATGAAGAGGATTGAGCACCACTTAGGCATTTCCCCAGTGGCAGAAAGACCTCTAGATGATCCACATGTACACATATAGGTTGCAGTCTCGGAATTGGACCCCTCAACATGATGTTGATATGGATATGTTTTCTGCTTTCCTTAGTTTTGTTACTCTTGTACAAGGCTAGATAGGCTAGCGTGTCAATTTTACCTTGGATATTTTTGTCCCTATTTGCTCTCAGCTGTCTCAGCTGTCTATATCCTCTTTAAGGAGAAGTTATTTTTGGCTATAGTTAGGTCTTCCATGCGAGAAACGGATTTGATGTAATCCCTGATATAAACTCCAGTTTTTTCAGTTAATAGAAATTCACCTCACAAAAACAAATATCCTATACTGGCCATGGGGATCTTTCACCACCCTATCAATGATCAAATTTGAAGGACTGGTCTTAATTTTATTTGGAAAGACATATATTTCTCTAAACCTTAAAAGATTAAAAGTTATAAAAAAATTGTATTCTATTACAAAGTGTATATTAAATAATCTCTTTATAAAAAAATTGCCAAAATGAAATGGTGTCCTTCTAAATCTTTATAATTTAAAAAGTGGCTACATTAAAACACTATAAAATCTCAATAGAACTGAGTAAATAGGCAAACATTTTTCTCAAATTCTATTTAAAAAGGTAAACATATGTTTTTTTCTATTCATTAGATAATTTTCAAAAGTATTTGAATTTACATCATTGAAAAGATAAATCTATTTGCACAATGGAAAAAGTTTTTTTAGTTTTCATTTGTTTCTAATTTATACTATATGTTTTGTTCAGCTTGAAACAATTTAAAGCAAACAAAAAAGACAAATATATACCTTCAACAACCAAGGGAATTGAACTTTTCTCTTAACATTGCTCAATCAAAGAACACTATCAATAGACTTTCATCTCCATTAAAAACTTCAAGCTCTATAGATTCAAAAATTTATGTAATTAGAAGGAAAGTTTTCCATATCTAATAGGGTAATGCTATAATATGTAATACACATCTCCAGTGTTGTTGTTGTATGGCTTGGTTGGTCGTTTTTTTTGTTTTGTTTAGGAATGGTTTTCAAATTTGGTCCTTACAATGAATTCAAGTTTGGTTGATATATTTTTCTAATAGTATGGTTTCTTTTCGTTGATGTTTTTTTCTAATAATATAATTTCTTTTTAATAACATTGTCATTTAATTTTTCTATGATTTCAACATCTCCTTAAAACCCTTCATAGCAACAGCTACATGGACACCCACAGGCACAACTTATTTCCTAGATGCCAAATGGAGAGAATGAAGCTGGAGACACAATAGTAGTTGTATGGATAGATATTGGCATTCTATATCTTTTGGGAAGACCAACCAGAAAAAGAAAATTAAGTTGTAGCCATGTAGGCAGACCAATTTTCAGTTGTATGGTTATTAATATAGCCCTGAAGTTTCATTTTAAGACTTCTCCCCGGTTCAAAACTCTACATAATTTTATGGGAAGCACATTTATTATTTCTCAATTTTTTTTTTTAGCATTAATTTCTATGTTTTCAAAAAATAAAGAGTTAATAAAGAAAAATGTTTTTTAAGACAAGAGAAGAAATACGGGGTTTTAAATAAAGTTTGATTTTACAAATGCTAGGCTTAATAGTAAGCTTGAGTACAGTGAGTTCAAATGGAAGCAATGTTAGGCTTTTGTAAGCATTATGGTTGTCAGCCATGAAATCATCTAAAAATAGAAAAGAGATGGTAGTAGTTATTTACAAGAATATAAAAAATGTTTGAATCATTAAGCGTAGTTACCACCATCTAATGGGGTAATTTCATAATTGAACAATCTTGTTTGAATGGTTGGTTGAGAAGAAAGAAAGAAAGACAATTTTGTAAATTAAGAAAGAAAATGAAGATACAATAGAAAATGTAGTTATGATGTAAAAATATCAATATTATCACTTTAATCTATTTTTAAACACAATAAAATTACATCTTTAACTAATTGATTTCATTTATCACTATAAAATGAAAAATTATTCATTTATTACTATAAAATGGGAATGTATTCATTTATTACTATAAAATAAGAATTCAAAATAATAAAGAGATTACTTTGTCTATATACCGATGTTTGCTAAAAAGAAACCCTAAAGAAAGAACATTATCCGTCTTATTATGCTATCTCAAGATTTCCATGTCGAACATAAGAGTTTCAAAGTAATGATGCCTTCATGGAAAATGTAAGGAACCCTATTGGCTTTATTATACTATGTTAAGGTATCTATGTGAAACATCAAGTAATGTCATGAATATGTCCTCATAAAAGTAGGATGGAAGATGTTTTCACAACGGTAGGATTATCAATACTTGGATATATTCGACATGATTAGTACTCGAATATATTCGGCATCCTCGAAGATGTAGTAGATAGTAGTAGTTATTTACAAGATGAAAAAAAAGGTTTGTGAATCAGTAAGGATAATTATCACCATCTAATGGGCTAATCTTATAATTGAATAATCTTGTGTTAATGGTGGGTTCACAAGAAAGAATAAAATTTTACAAATTAAGGAAGGAAAATGGAGATACCACAGAAAATGTAGTATGTGGTTATGATGTAAAAATGTCAATACTGTCACTTTAATCTATTTTTAAGCGTTGAACAAGTATGAAAAATAATGTTTCAAATGTTGAACTGCATACCTGTTGAAGGCCATTGATTGGGACTGTGAAATTGCTTGTCGTTATCGACGCTTCAAAAGCTTCATAATTCCCCTTCCAATCCCCTGGAAAAACAAATATATGAAAAAATATGAAGTGAAATACTTCAATGGATTGATTTTTCAAAGTTGAGCAGAGCAAGATGTAATTATAAGTAGAAGTAGATATAAGGAGACACAAATCCAAATCAAACCTTCGGGTTGAATGGAAATATTAAGAGATTCTGCTTGATACGAAGTGTAACCTTGATGGTTCTCATTCCGTAGCAATTTCATCGTTTCCTCCTCAAGAAGGGAAAAAAGCCGTCGACTTTGCTCAAAGACTTAGTCCAAAAAATCTTCATCGATGACATGATGGACGATATAAAAAAAATCCAGAGTCTTCACATGACTATATAAAGATCAATCAACCATTCCATACATAATAATTTTAATCAATTCTGCCTAAATCAATGAACTAAATGAAAGCCTAGGGAAATGAAAGTTGAAAATTAAAACTGAGAGTTAAAAATACCTTGTGAACTTGTGCTGCACTTGCCGTAAGGTTGGGATTGGAAAAATCAATGCATGCAAGATTCACAGGCTCAGAATAATCTATCTCAGTCATCGTTTATTTTGTCTTTTGTCATTTGTTTTTTTCTAAATCTCCTATACCTTCAAAATATGCTATGTTCACAGATACCAATACATAGATACTTCTCATCTGCTATCAATGAATGTGAAAAGAAACCTCTGTTATCAATGACTGTGAACATAAACCTCATATCATGAATGCTAACTCTGTCAGTGCTACCATTATGACTGATGACCTGGGAATAGATGAACAACCTCCATTAGGTCCCATTGAACTTTCTTGAGTGTTGCCAAAACCTTCTGCAGACTTTAAAATGTTACATCAGTCAAAGAACTGGAATTTTTTGAAATTTCCTACGCACAAGCAGCCCTTCATAGGGCATTTTATAATATTATTTAAATTTTTAAAAAACCCTGTAAAATTCAAAATTTAAATTTGAACACTGCACCCTACCCTTTAAATAATCATACTTATATGTCCCATCTCGTTCTATTCTGCAGGTTTATAGTGACGCAGAACCGAGTTTCTGCAAAAATCAAACAACCGCAAGAGTTGATCAAGGTATATGGTCTTAAAATTGTGTCTGTTTTGCGATTCCATGTGCTGTGTCTAAATATTTATGGTTAGCAGCATTTGGAACTTGTGATCGGAACGGCCCACTACGAAGAGGAGATTAAAGAAGCGGACGAACAAATTGGTAAACAAATCACCGAGCTGGAATGTATGCAGCAAAGCTTGTCGGAGATTGAATTGAAAAGAAAACAGCTAAGCCCCGAAGTCGAGAAATGGAAGGGGTGAGTGTAATTCTTCCGTCAAGTCAGTTTTATGTTTGTTCATGTCAAGTTGGTTGTTGAAAATTCATAAGTAACCTGTTGGAACCTCGCAAACCACCATGAGAATATGTTTGCATAATCAGCATGGAGTTACATTTGTGCCTTTAGCTTCTCCCAGCCAAAATCATATGTATAGTAAATGAACTGAGAAGCCACGCTAACCCCACGTCGACTTTCAGGTTTACAGAAAAATGGGATCAATTCTGCGAGAGGAAGGTAAGCTGTCTCTAGTTTTAGGAAGCTTTGAAGTTTCAATACAGAAAAAATTCTTGCTAGCACGGATACAGAAGAGACAGTATACTATATAAATATATATTGTATTTGTATATCTGATGCAACTTTATATAGAACTGTATAGATTTTATTTACTCTGTTTCGAACGACGTCTCATAGATCCTGTTTTCCTTCCAAGGACGATAATAAAAAAAACATTCATTCATTTGCATTTTGTCTCTCTCTTTGCCGCTCACGTTTTTTTTTTCCTTAATTTGGGCAGTCACTATTTCTCAGACGCCAAGAGAAATCCCTGCATGCAAATTTGCAAATATATAGTGACCAGAAGAAAGAGAAAGAACATGAATTCCTTCAAATTCAAAACAACCTCAATGTATCTACAACTTTCTTTGCCTTTGCTTGTCACAATTGAATTTATTGAACTGAAGTGTTATCCATCATTGTCTTTCTTAAACATGATTCATTAGACTTTACAAGGGTCATTAACCAAGTTGAATTTGGAGAATACTGAATTGCATACAATCCTGCAAGATTGTCAAAGCAAACACAAAATTGCAAAAAAACAGTACGATTTGCAAAGGATCAAAATGATCAAAGAAGAGGTACAAATTACAGAAGTGTCAGCCTTTCTGATTTTTTCTGAGCCTAATGTTTTGTGATAAGATTAGATCATCATATGGGTTTTTTCCTTTTACTTCCAGAAATTAATTCCTGAAGTGGACATGCTATGCATTAATATTTACAGGTTCAGTTAAAAGAAGCTGAAAAGGAGGCTGCCCTGCAGAAAGACCACGATCAGAAGGAACAGAAATCTCTTGCAAAACGTGAGAAAGAAGTCCAGAAAGAAATTAACTTGCTTTCTATGGATATGAATGAGCTTGAAAGGAAGAAACAAGTGATTTGCAAGGAAAAGGAAGAGTCTGAGCAAAAACGAGAACTGATTTTAAATTCAGGGTCAAATAACTTGAAACTTTATGATTCTACTGTACAAGAGGAAGCTTTCCTTACCATGAAGATTGCAAGAATGCAGGCATGTCATAATCTAATTGAGTTCATACCTTAGTAATGTTACAAAGAAGTATGTGCATTCTCAAGTGTTTTTATTCAGTTGCTTGTTCAGTACTCAAAGGTACTGGCAATGGCTATATTCTGGGAACTGCTGTTTATCCAAGAATATTTAATGCTAGAGCCATATGTTGAAGCTTTGCAGGAACGACTAAACATCTCAAATGAGAGGAGGAGAGACAATATTTCACGAGTTGCACAGTTAACATTGGAGGTACTGTTTGGATTACTGATTTAGAAAAGCTGTTTTAAGAAGCCAGGAAGCCATACCTTACTGGCTTCCATAAATGATTAAGGTACTTATTTCCCAGAAGAGATTTATCTATGATGCAGCAGTAACTGTGTAGTTCCTTGCTTTCTTATGTAGACAAACTTGCCTCCTCTACAAGCTGATTTACCCTGCAACACACATCTGTTTACACTGCAAGGAAAAGAGAAAAAGAGGGAAAAAAATACACAGCTGTTTTACACTGCCAAATAAATAAATAAAAAAAATGAAAAGAAAAGAAAAAAGAAAATAAATAAGAAGCAGCTTTGTAGAACCAACACAATTTTATCAGTATAAAACAGAGACGACAGAAAATCTGATATTCTTTAGGTTTGAAACTTTGATTCATATCTCAGAAATAAAATATAAGAACAACCCTTCACCAAAGAAAATCTCCTAGTATAAATACACATCGTGCAACCTGAAAACCTTACATGCCAAGAACGGACAGTTTCAGTAAGGATAAACGGGCTGCTATGGCTAAACATAAAACGCAGAAAGGATCTGTCCACTTGGCATTTGCGTCACATCCTCCCATGGCCAAAAAATTCTGAAATTCCTCATTCAGATTCATAGGGATTTTGGAGCTATTCTGAATGTATGCTAAGTGTCCACAAGTTGTTTAATTTCTCCATTTCTTCTTTGCTAACTGCTTTATTCAGTGCATCTTCTCCACAGTTACAACGGAATCACCAATTGGTCCTGCATGATATGTATAAATGTCTGAAGCGTTGATTATTCAACTCATTTCCAACTCCTCTGGCAGGGCAATAACATATGAATTGTCACTTATTTGCTTCACATTTTTACATGGCTCAATCATTTTCTACTTCAGCTTATTGTAGATACCCTCATGATGAGACTTACTAAATAGTATATTTTATATGTTTGCACATCTCATCTACCAATTGTAAATATCTTGCTTAAATCTTCATAAAATATGCTTCACCAACCATTTTTGTACTCGTAGTAAATATATACCTAATGAAATATAAAAAATGTAGTCTGTATAGGTTGACGGCGATTTTCTTGCTCTTTGCTTCTCATGTGAGTATCTTTCCTTGCTGTTTCACTTATACACATATCAATTGGTATCAGAGCTAAGTGACACATCCAATGGCAAACATTCTAGATTTTCGGCCTGCTTTGACTGAAGATACTCTATTTCAAAATTCACATCTATCCTTGAATCATTATTACTAGACAAATTTAGACAATCACTTGGTTTGCTCCAAAGGCTTCTTAACCACCTAGGCTAAGTGGATGTCCCATTCAGTTTCTGGGTAGCGGTATCCTCATCTATAATGGAAATTGAGGACGTGTCTCTCTATGCAGGAAAGAAATGATTGGACTTAGTCAAATGAATAAGCTTACTCAATACTGTTTAATGTTTGCATTTTGTATTTCTATTTTTGTATATTTGACCTACCTCATTGATTGATTGTAAATGTTGAAAATGTAGCGAGCAAGGTCTTCTGGCTTGTGCCTTAGCCAGTGAAGACCCCGAATTGTCTTCATGAGTTAGACTTTAGTTAGGATGAGTTATTTCTAGTTTACAGGAATAATAGAGTTGGAGCTTCAATTAAAGAGGAGTCTTCATCAGTTTGACTACAGAACGAGGTGGCAATTAGAAGTTCAGTTAGAGCGAGTTAGTCTTCAGTCTTGATTGAAGGAAGGACGAGTTAAGAACTCCAGTGTTGATTGGAGAGAGAATCAGTTGGACTCTCAATTAAATTGTCAATCAAAACTCGAGTTTTGAATTTGAATTGGGCCTCATTGCATGTTTGATTTGGGCCTAGCACAAAGGTTTGTGACAAGACAAAGCTCACGAGTTTGTGAGAGAGCCTTGACTGCAGAGAGTGCAAGAATTGTGTCCTAAGAAATAGGAGGCACAAGTGTGCTAGGATTTAGGATTTGGTTGTGCGCAGGAAAGAGGAGTTTGATCCTATGAAATAAGAGGCAGGAAAGTGTGCAAGGATATAGGGATTTTCCCTATAAAATAGGAGGAATTGCGCCAGGATTTAGGGGCCTCCAGTGTGCTAGGAAATAGGGACCTAGTGCGCAAGGATTGAAAAGGCTTCTATTGCACAGAAGTGAGCAAGTTTTGTAGAGCAAGTCAAGGAGGCAACAGAGAAACAATTGTGTGCTAGAGGGCCGAGTTCAAGTAGTGATCAAGGTAACCCGAGATTAATTGTGTTAGCTGAGATTTGTGTGAGAAGCAAAACACTTCCTCAAGAGAGACAGATTGCTTTGTAATAGATCCAAGTGCTCAAGAATAATCAATAAAATAGCCACATCAAGCAAGCAGGTTTTCCCTATTGGGTTTCCTGAGAAAACAAGTGTGCCAATTTGTGTTTATGTGTTTTTACCTCTGGTGTTTTTATTCCATTGCTTATGAATTGTTAAAATGCTCTGTATCTTGATGAAAGTAAACTAGATTTCAGCTTTCAGATATTCATCTTAGTAGTTGCAAAGTTTCATGGAAATTTAACATGGTATCAAAGCAAAAGTTCAGTATAAAGACCAACTGCCAACACCAGATTGACTAGTTAGTGGACAACGCAGATCAAGAAAAAGGCTTGTGCTAGAGTTTGAAGAGCAGAGCAGTTCTTTGGATAACAGTATGGTGTTCCAAGGACTAAGGTCAAATCACAGTTTAGAGGGAGCCTCGAATTTTTGTGCATGGAAGGAGCAGATATCATTGGTGTTGGAAGATAGCGGGGTGCTAGAGTTTGTGAAGTAGCAAATAGTGCCATCTATAGATCCCCAACAATTGGCCTAGCATAACAAGAATGACACTAAGGCGAGGAGGATCATTCTTGAGGGGATTAGAGACCATATTATCCCTCATCTCTATGAGAAGAAGACAACATATGATATGTTTAAAGCCATCTTAGATTTGTATCAGGGTTTTGGTAATGCCAGGAAGCTTTCTATCAAGCGGAAGCTAAGAAGTATTTGGATGAGAAAAGGAGAGCCCATCATCACATATCTTTCAAAGTTCACTCAGGTTCGGGATGAGCTAGGTGGTGCGGGTGAGATGGTAGCAGAAAAAGACCTTGTGAGTCTTGCACTTTTGGGACTCCATAAGTCTTGGTATAGTTTCCAAGACGCAGTAAGTGGCAGAGAGAATATTCCCAGTTGGGAAAGGTTATGGAGTGACCACATTCAAGAAGAATTTGAAGAGGAACGAGAGATGGTAAAGAAGCTCCAACAGACGACGAGGAGAACTTTTCTCTGACAAGCAAAGGTAGCAGAGCCAAGGGCAATAAGGGCGAAGGAGAGGTCGAGTACAGTTAGAAGGGCGAGAAGAAGAAGAAGGATATGAGCAAGATCAAGTGCTTCCATTGCCATGAGTTTGGGCACTATGTCACTAAGTGCCCTAATTAGAAGGAGTCCGGTAAGGATCATGTGGTTGCATTAGTGTTGCCCAGTTCGAGAAAGATTTTTCATTGATAGCTTGCATGGCAAGCTCAGCAGACAACAATGTATGGTATATTGATTTAGGGGCATCCTTCCACATGATCGAGAACAAGAAGTATTTCCGCCACCTGAAGGAGAAGGACATGCAATTTAGATTGAGCTAAGAGATGATGTCATGTATGCGACTAGAGGAGTTGGTACTGTAATTTTTCAGAGGGAGTCAAGTAATCATCTCCATCTTAGAGATTTCCTCTATGTTCTAGGCCTGAAGCAAAATCTTGTTTCAGTAGCTACCCTTGAGGACACGGGTTAGGATGTCATCTTCAACAGAGGTAAGCCTTACTTCCAACACTTAGCTTCTGGATGTAAGAAACAAATAGTTGAGGATGAAGAATCTCTACAAGTTTCAGTTAGAGATAGGCACACCCTTGAGCAGCAAGGCAGGAAGTGCTCAGAGTAAAGAAGTGATGGTTAATGAGAGTAGGGCTCTGAGAGAGTCCTTAGAGCAAGTTTAGAGTACATGAGAAGAAGCTACTGAAGATGGAGCCTTAACCAATATCTAAGTTTGAGCCTCAACTAGTTGGAAGTTGGGCCAATTAGTAGGATGATGAGGATTAGAGCCTAGGTCAGTGGAGGAAGCCACTTAGTTAGTGAGTCCCAGTTAGGGAGAGTTTGAGCCATGTGGGCGAGGAATTGCTTAGGGAGAGATCAAAAGAGAGTTGGACCTCCCAGTACCACCTTCAGGTAGAGTAAGCAGCCACTGAGATACACGGGGAACATGGCACTTATGATTGAGGTGATGGACTCGCAAAGCATGGTTGGAAAGAATAGGTTTTCAAATCAGATTCTACAGGAGAAAGTAGGGAAGTCTTCTAGTTCAGAGGGAGCAACTGCAACAACGAAGAACATGGTAGTGTTAGAGACAGATCCAGGTGGAAGAGGTTCCTCCAGAATTACCTTCCGTGCTAAGAGGGAGTGTCGAAAATGTAGCGAGCAAGGTATTTTGGCTTGTGCCTTAGCCAATGATGACCTCAAACTGTCCTCATGAGTTAAGACTTCAGTTAGGATGAGTTATTTCTAGTTTACCGAAATAACCATCAAGTTAGCATGCATAGAGATGGAGCTTTAGTTAAAGAGGAGTCTTCATTAGTTTGACAACATAATGAGGTGGCAATTATAAGTTCAGTTAGAGTGAGTTAGTCTTCAGTCTTGATTGAAGGAAGGATGAGTTAAGAACTCCACTGTTGATTGGAGAGAGAATCAATACGACTCAGTTAACTTCTCAATCAAAAGTTCTAAATTTGAACTGGGTCTCCTTGCATGTTTAATTTGGGCATATAAAGAGGAGGACGAAGGCACAAGTAAATTATGTTCTTTTGTGCACAAAGGTTTGTGACAAGACAAAGTTCACGAGTTTGTGAGAGAGCCTTGATTGTGGAGAGTGCAGGAATTATGTTTGATCTAGGTGGATGTTGGTGGTCACCCACCTATCCCATTTGGACCCCCACAACTGTTTCTTTCAGTTTCCTTAATTATAGCACAATTTACTATTTTTAGCAGTTTTTCGGGTCCTAAACTTTCGAAGCCGTTTTGAGGCCCTAAACGACGTTTTTGTTTCGAGGCCCTAAACGACGTTTTTTGGGAAATCTACC
>APFE030709392.1:0-25434 GCA_000404065.3 Pinus taeda
ATCATCAGTTCTTGAGCAGGTATTGAGCAGCGGAGGCAGGCAAGCAGCGAAGGAGATTTGAGCCAGTGATTGATTCAGATCTGAGCTGTATTGTGTGTAACAGAGGTGAAGATACTTGTGAGAAGTATTATGCTGTGTAAGGTTACATGACTCAATCATTAATATACAGATAGTTGGGGTTTTTAGCGAGATGCTTTCCCCGGGATACATACTGTGTTAATGTGTGAATGCTCTTGATGTTTTATTGTTATTGATGCTGCTATATTGATGATCAACGTAGAGGAGCTTATGTATTGTGTATGTTTTCCACAATAGTACATGATCAGGATAATCTCTATTGAATATGTGTTAAATTATTCAAAATTTCTACATCAACAGTTGATATTACATCTCTAATCAAAAACTAAGATTAGATTTGTCTTGATCCATGTCATTTGGAACCTTCTAACCCATTTTTATATTGATACCCATTGATATTTTATTTTTCCTAAGTTTAGACTTAGGAATCCATTAAAAATATTAATTATTTTAATATCTCCTTAACCGGGTAGAATCTTCTCAAACCATTTCTGGGTCTTGGAGATCTCATGTGCTTTAGCCTCTCTACCAATTTTCATGTCTAGAGCACATCCTATGCTACCCCAAATATATACTCCCTCTTAGCGAGGATTGTGCTCTAGTAATACTCCACACTTAGCATCACTCTGATTATACGACATTGGTACCTATGCTAATGCTAGGCCTCCTCGCCCAACATCCTCTGCATTGTTTCATCCTGTACTACTGCCCATGGCTCTGCCACTGCCACTGTTGCATCTGTATGGAAGCTACCTCTGCATATGTGTTGTTGTTGGTCCTTTCTCCCAACATTTCATCTGCATTGTAACCCCTTCTCATCATTTTGCATCGTGTTACTTCTCACTACTACTGCACTGCAACTCAGTTATTGAGAAGTAAGTAATTAATCCACCCAATTATCAGGCTAGAAAAACTCCTGATGTTGAAGCTCTCTCTGCCACTATCAAGTGCTCCCTCTACTGCCTCTGCACTGTTACAACAACTCCTTGCCTCTCACACCATTGCAAACCTCTTTGTGCCATCTTACACTATTGCGACCTCCTATGTACCTCTCGCACTGCTGCAACCTTCTAGCTCTGTGCTGGACAGGACTACTACACTATAGCACTCTCTGGCACTTCATCCACATATGTTTCTACCGACATCTCCCAATCCTGTTACTTCTCAATTTGGGGCTCCCATAGCAAGGATCTGATCCAAGAGTTTGGGTACCTCAAGGATCCTACCCCTCGTCGCCTGTAGTATTCCCTGACTACAGCTCGATGTCTCCCCACCTCTTCTCTAAAGGTACATGAGAACTCATGGCACAATCGTCATCCTACTCTACCTCCTTTTCTGCCTTCGCTGGCACTGCCTTGGAGTCAGATGCCTCTCCCTTAGTCTTCTTCCTCGGACACTCATTTGCATAATGCCCCAATTCCCCATATTTGAAGCACTTAACCTTCGAGAGGTCCTTTTTCTTCCTCTTCCCCTGCTTCCTCGCAGATTCCAGAGCTGCGTCCTCTTCCTCTTCCTTCTTAATCTAAACTTCGTTGCTGCTATTTCCCATCTTGCTCAGCTGTCTGAACTCTTCTTGGTGAAAAGTCGCCCACAATTCTTCCCAATTTGGAAGATTCTCCCTGTCCAGTATGCTCTGGACAAATGTCTCCCACTCTTTGGAGACTGTGTTTAGTGTGGTCCTCACTATCAACTCTTGATCTGGCGTGGCCCCTATGGAAATCAGTTGGTCCTGGATCTCCTTCAAGCTCCCAAGGAAGCGATCTATCTGCTTCCCCTTCTGCATTTGGTATGACCGCAGTTGATTCTCAAGTAACATCTTCATCTGCACAAAAATATGCTGGTACAACGTCTTCAAGGTGTCCCACATTTCCTTTGTTGTCTCCTTCTTGGTAATATGTTGGACCACATGATCCTTGACCCCATCAAGGATGATGCATTTCGCCTTGGCAATTGCCTCTTCGTACTTCTCATTATCAACCGAGTCAACTGGAATAGCCATTGTTCTCAAGGTGAAGGCCTTGATGCGATGTTATTCTAGAATGGATAGGATCTTGGCCTTCCAGACCACAAAATTGGATGCCCCATCCAGCCTGTCCTAATCCCTCAATCCATTTATGGGCATCTCTCTACTCTTCCTTTTGACTCCTCTGAGTCTCTACTTCCCTCTAGAAGTTCGCTTTGACTCCCTCTGAGATGCTACTTACCGTCTGGAAGTTCTCTGTTAGACTCCCTCTCAGTCTTGATTTCCCTCCTAGAAATCCTCTTGCCAACCATCGAGTCACACCTCTCCGATCTCCTATGCACCTACAACACTGATCCAGATTCCTTGGCTAGAAATCTTCCTCGGTAGCAACTCCCTCTACCTTGGTTTTTCCTGTTAGGCATTGTTCTGACTCGACAGTAACAACACCCCACCAAATTCACTCCCCGTAATTTTCCCATATCCTCCTATGCCCTAGAAATTGAAAGATTGAGCCGCTAAGCTCTGTGAAATCCCAACACTAGCTAAAATGCTCCCCTAGCCAATTGGGTCAACCCTCCTGGTCTCTGCATGGATCTGAGTGAGCCTTTTCTTCCCTCCTCAACCTCTGCAATGGCTTCTCTCTTCCTGAACTGATGATGCAGTCCCTCTACGTCAACCCTTATTCTTTTCCTTTCTACAAGGAACAGCTTCTATCACTTAGGACATTTGTTCTACTACAAAGTCTCTACTTCAGTTGATGCCTTCATCTCTCCTATGATCTACAACCATGCTCTGATACCATGTTGAAATTTCTAAGTCTAACTGTTAGAAATTGTATTTGTATTCTTCTGGTTTATTTCTCCTACTTGTTAATTACAAACAAGTTATTCAAACATATAAATATCAAAATAAACACAATACAGTCTCAACCATGTACAGATCGACAGCTAAAAGAAATAGAAAACAAACAAGTGACACCGTTATTTTTGGACAACTCGTCCCCAAAAAACCAAACTTGGGAAAACCGATGTAGAAATTCTGAGGTTATATTATTATGCAGTCTTTCCTTGAGTACAACTGGGTGCCAAACTGGCTCACCCAACATAGAAAATAATCCAACAGTAATACCTCTCTTTTCGGAAGCAGATATTTAGAAAATTTGCCCCACAAAACCCTCTTCAGCATAACTGCAACACTACATCAGCCCTCCTGGCCTCTGTGTCAGCCTCAAAACCCTCTACTTCAGCTCTCTGAGGCACTTCGAAGCCTCTATGGCCCTTTGCGTCACTCCTGTTGCCCTCTGCATAGATGATGCAAACCCTCCTAGCCTCTGCGTGTCTCAGTTAGCCTCTACGTGGCCTGCTTTGTCTTTTGCATCTGCCTCTCTACCTTTGTGCTGGTCTCTCAACACTATCTCTACCTCTCTATCCAGTACTCACTGCCCCTCATTGCAAACTGATCACTGATTTGACTTTTCTTAGCAAACCCCACTCTAGAAAATCGAATGATAGATCACTTTGATGTGTTTTCCAACTGACCCTCAAGCCTCCTCTTATACTTTTCTTATTGGTCCTTCAACGACCGAGATTACATCTCTAATCAATGGCTAAGATTATATTTGGATTGATCCATGTCATTTGGAACCTTCTAACTGAGTTTTATATTAATATCCATTAATATTTTATTTTTCCTAAGTTTAGACATAGGAACTCCATTAAAAATACTAATTATTTGAATATCTCCTTAACTGGGTAGAATCTGCCCGAACCATTTATGGGACTTGGAGATCTCATGTGATTTAGCCTCTCCACCAATTTTCATGGCTAAATAACATATGATGCTACCCCAAATCAACATGAAAAAGAGACTCTCTCATACAAATGTGAAAGGAACCAAATACACTACTAAAATTCCCACACGTGTGAGAATTTAGGGATGTGTTATGCCCCTATACCAATAAGTGTCATATATCATGATTGACTTATTGAGCTTTGTAATACATTCATACCTTCACTTGTTGCAAAGGTTTTCCATATTTTTAAAAAATCAAAAATTTTTAAAAATGTAAAGAGGGTATACCCTAAAATAAAAATCAAAGGGTGAAAAGAATAAAAAGATGGTCAAAAAATGAAAAACAATTAACCCCAACAAAAAGAAAGACTAGGAAAGTGTGCAAGTCTAAATGCCACTACCTTTTTACTGTTGTAGAAAAAATATTTTGTGTAGTTTGTCACTCATGCCACAATTTATGAATAGTCAAAAAGTTTAAGCTTGGCTAATTCATTTTTCAATTTCATGTTGTAGAAATAGAGAATAAAGATCTGACCAAACAGTGTAATTTTGGCAGATAAGTAGATAGGTAGAGTGAAAAAAGGAGCTCAACAGTTTAATCTGAGCCCTTGAATATAATAAGTGTAGACTTAGATAGGTCGTCACCATTTAAAATAAAAGAAAGTTTGATAAGGGTTTGCCAGACTAAGTGCACCCTAATAAAGAAGTGAGAATGTTAGGTTAAGTAGGTAGGGTAGGTAGATGATGGTTGCAGAATAATATGTGGTGAATGATAAGTTTAAATGTGTAAATCTTTTACTTTCATCACAAGGCAAAGGCATGTATCACATGGAAGACACATCAAGCAAGAAAGTCAAAAATAAATAACTTCCCTACTCATTTCCCCTAAATTTTCACTAATTTCCCTAAGTGCCAAGGTATTTATCAAGTTATAGGGGCTCAGAGCATTTCTCTGACTTTTGGAGGGACCGGAGCCTCAGCCCAATAATTTATAATGCCTAAGTACTTAAAACCCATTCATCAGTGATCACACCCCTTCATAAATCATTCATTCCCTTTATAAATTTTTCCTCAGTAAAATCCTATATTACTTAGGGAAATTAAATATTTTCCATAAAAACCCTCATTTTTCACTTGGCCTAAGTTTTAAACATATACATGAAAATGCTTCAAACTTAACGCGCACTTCACAAAATCATATTAACTTTTAACTTACATTATTATTTAATTTCCCGATATAAGCATTACCCATTCTCGTATTTCTATAACTATGCAAAATCCCCAAATTCATATATATCTTTCCCCTCGGTTAAATATAACCATAATAGAGTTAATAATTGGAATTAATTAGTTAAATTGTAACTAATTAAGAACCCCTACCTTCTCCATATTAAGTGAATATTAATTAATAACTCAATGACCAATCCCACTGTTCCCGAAGTAATTAAAAAACCCTTAATTATGTTGGGCCCTCCCTCATTAACTTTCCGCCACCTCACCTCCCCGATAGCCATCCGACCAAGCCCCTTAGATCCAACAGTTGTCGTACATATCGCACGACCCTCCGCAACCGAACATTAGCACGTGATCACGAGTGGTTTTGTAAATAGTTCCATCACCACGTGTCGTTCATCGTATGGAATCTCTCAGTCTAGCCCAAATACCACCTCCCCTCCATTAACGGTGCGATGAAAACCGCTTATCGCCTCCCGCTAACGACAAAACATCAAATCATTTGCCCAATGATGCCACTTGTCCAAATCCTGAAACCCACCAAATTTTTGACTTTGTATAGAAAAACAAAAGTAATTAGTTTGTCGTCCTATTTTACAAATGCATACATCCATGCAAACTAAACGTTGAAGTTAACCATCTCGTGCACTTAACCACCAACCACCTTTAAAACTTGCAGATGACACCGCTAAGAGTCCAGCATTACACCCAATGTACCTGCATTCTAGTCCCCGTCCCTAAAAACAGGTATTTACCAATTCCCGTAAAGAAACTCTATGAATACTTTCTTTTTCTGTAATTAATTGAAAAGAACCCCAAATTTTACCATAATTCAGTTGCTGCATTTGAAATTCAAGTTCCCCAGACCCTCTTTTTTCACCAATTTCTCATAAAAACCCTAGTTTCCTATCTGAATCCACAAGAACCAGAATCAAAACCCCCATTTCCCTAACTATTGCACCTATTACTACCCCAAACTGTGATTTGGATTATCTTCCTTTGGCAGATAAAGATTTTCAAATAAAAGACTAAGACACTGATAAAAACCATCTGAAATTCTTTTGCCAATGTCGAGATAATCATTTGAATGGCCATGATGCCATAGGACTATGGGAATCAAATATCCAATGTATTTTCTCCCCTCTGTGCACATTTTCCCTAACATTATCCATCAGTGTCATGCAAACTATGATCCCAACCTAAGAGCAGTAATGTCCCCAAATCAAATTGTCCTCTTCATAATCACTGCAGATTCCATCAATGAGATGCTTCAATTTCAGCCCAGTCAAGCCCTCACCCCCATTTCCTTTGGAGATTTTCTTAAGAGATCATCTAAATTGTCCCAATCTGAACTCAGTCGCCTTTGCCAGACTTTCATGTACAAGGAGCATCAACCCCAAAATCCCCCTCCCTATCTATCTGTTTTCTTCACAAAAACAAGAAAAATTATTGTGGATATGATAGCTGCAATCATGGGATTTAATACCAGTGAACATATAGATGAATTAACCCTAGTTTTGATGTCCATATTTACCCATGGTCAACCCCCTATTGTCAAGTACAATTATGCTGCATTTATCACTGAGAAAATTCATGACCAGTTCATGAGACTGGAAAATGAAAAAGTATTCAAATATTCCACATTCATATATCACCTGATCCTCTACTATCAGTCTGGAAAGTTCCCATTTTCTGTCAATAAACTTGATACAAAGGGTAACCCAAGATCAGTCATTTTTTCTACTTCAATCTTCCACCATTCTTTTGCTTGTCCTTATTCATATAATGAATTCATTGACCAATTTGTCCACCCAGTGACCACCATGCTAACAAGAAATCCTCCTCCTAGGATTAGTGATGAAATCAAAAGGATTCTTCAGCTATCCCAATAGTACAGGGTAGGTGACTCGTACTTGTACCAAAATCACACAGAGATCAGGGTATATGGTTGTGAGCTTCCTCCATTCAAACTACCAAAATATGTTCCAATGAGGTTGTTTGCATTGGAGTATTATAGACAAATGATAAACTCATATCAGATCCACTTTACCAAGGCCAAGAAGAAATCATAGTTGAGAATCAAGGATCACCTAGACCCATTTGTCTGCTACAATAGAGAAGTAGACAAAACTGTAGAAAAAAATCCTAGAAAATCTAAAATTAAGTAAAAGTTTTGGTTGGAAATATGACCCACACAGTTTCATTTGTGATAGGAGAATGAAAAATATACTATCACCATATTTTCATCACAGAATCCTAGAAATTGAGCAATATTCTAATATGGATGAATGGAAAGAAGGAACTCTTATAGAGATAGATAGTGATCAACTCAATTTAGAAAATGTAATGAAAGACCTAGAAAAGACACTTGACCTAGACTCTTTTGAATAGGTACCAGTTGGGACTTCTCAGAAGCCAACACCAGAAACTAGTGCCTCTACAGTAGATACCTCTGAAAGGCACTCACAGGAAACTAGTGCACCCCTTGCAGAGACATCACAGGAAAAAGAACAAGGAACCAATACTCTAGTAGCAAGGCAATAAAACATGTCAAAGCAACCTAAAATTTCAAAAGAACAGGCCCCACCATAGTCCCATCCAACTCAGATTAACATGGGAGATCCACCAGTTTTGCAGACTCCTCTGAATGAGGAAAAGATTTTAAAAAGAGACAGGGAAGTAGCTACCCCTACCAGTGGTCCTTCAGACCAGCCTGGTGCTAAGAGGCATAGGCTAAATCCTCATTCAGAAGAAGAATTTGTTGAAGAAACAATAGGCAGTTTGAAGAAAGAAGGTGGAGATAGCCAGCATACTTTCCCAGTAGGTGGGATACCTTCCAATTCCCAAAGGCAAGAGCTTGAACGACAGCAAAGTGCTGAAGTTTCGTCATTCAGGTCTTATTCTAAAAAGACCTTAGATATTAAAGAGAAATTCAAGGAAATAAAGGCCAAAAATGAACAGTTAAAGGCCCAAACTTACACACAGTACTTAAAGATGGCTCCCACCGATCAAACTAGATTGATGTCAACTTATGGCATCAAGGAAGGCAAAATGAAGATGAAATTTTTAAAGCCTAAAATACAGCAGCCCCAAACACTTGCAAACTACCTCAAAACTGATTTTGAGGTCTTGGCCAAGGAAATTCACCCCATAGATCAAATAGAATTACATAAGACAAGAAAATGGTATATTCAGCATTAACAAGAAAGGCCATGATGGAACATTGATTGGAAAATTCACTGAGTAATACCACTGCTCAGTTACAATTAGGAAGAGCCTCCTCACAAGCAAAAGACAATAGAATCAAGTCATTAGAGGATTTGATTATTGGATTGGGCCATAACCCAAAAGATATAGAAGTTGCAGAGGCCCTGATCAAAAATAAAAATGAAGACATAGATGCCTTAAGAAAGCAGTTAAAACTGCCACCACTGATGCATCCACAGACTGCAGAAGTAATTGAAGGAAATAAGAATGAAGAATATCTTATGGATTTAGTCCTCAAGCTAAATGAACAATTAAAGAAGACAGATCAGGAATTAGAAAAAAAAAAAAAAACTAAAAAGCAGGCAGAGTGAGTTGACCTCTCACCTCAAAATGTAGTACCAGTGGTCTCCACTGCAGTTCCTTCAACATTGGCCATAGCTCTTGCACCAAATGTTCCTTTGACCACAGCAGAAACTATTACAGTTACAAGCACAGGTACATCACATGTGGGGATTTGATCCGGATTTTAAACAGGAACACAATAAAATATAGAGATAACCATATACACAAATATGCAGTGGAAATAATGCTTCATTTCAATTGAAAATACTGAAATATGCTTACAACTAGAAACGGAAATAAACCAACTAGGGCGATGGTAGCTTATCTCTGAGAAGAGATGTGGCGGCTACATGCCTCTGAACTGTTCTGAACTATGTTAAAATAAGGCTCGAAGGCCTATTTATTGTTGAGAAACAATGGAAAACCCTTCACATTCCAAAACCTAACCCTAGAAGATGAAACGCCAAATTGTGGGCCCCGTTTTGGGTAAATTGGTACATCAATTTCCCGGGGTCGTAACTTTGGCATACGATCTCCGTTTGACGCGTATGATAGCTCGTTAGAAAGATCTATCCGAGAACTACCACTTTGGGAAGGGCAACATTGGTCCATGTGGACCCATGTTGCCCCCAGATTTCCCAAAAAACGTCGTTTAGGGCCTCAAAACGGCTCCGGAAGTTCAGGACCCGAAAAACTGCTAAAAATAGTAAATTGTGCTACAATTACGCAAACTGAAAAGACTGAAAGAGACAATTGTGGGGGTCCAAATGGGATAGGTGGGTGGCCACCAACATCCACCTGGATCATCAAAGTCGTTCAAGAAGGAAAAAGTTGACTTGGTCTTGGAGGGTCTTGGTCAAGTGTTATAGGTCTTGGAATTCATCACTTGAAGTTCTATAAGAAGAGAAGAATTCTGATGGGTTTTCCTCTGATTTGGAGAGGTTTTGGCCCTAGCTAATTGTCTAAATCTTGTGTCCTATTGTCCCACTGTCTTTATGATTTGGTAGTTGTTTGACGATAAAGAACACTAATAATAATAAAGGAAAGAAGAACTTAATCAAGTAAAGTAAAAATACATCACAAGTAATTACCAAGTAAGAGAAATCAACTAATCTCACTACCCTAGATTTGTCAACACTTAGTTGTCTATGACTAAGGTATTTATATATTTCAAAAATGATTTTATTTCTTCATATCCTATATGTATATATTTTACATCTTTTTCTTCAATTTATTGATTTAAACCTTGATACAAGGATGCTCTTCTCAATTCAACTTTTTGTGAGTTCACTTCTTACAAAGTATATTCTTTTAATGTGTAATACATATTGGAATTCCCCTCAAATGTCCACTCTAGAATCCCCAAACCCAAAGTGTGAGGCCTTAGTTGTCCAATGTGTTTATATATTTCAAAAATGATTTAGTTTCTTCAAATTTTGTTTGTATAGATTTCACATCTTTTTCTTCAATTTATTGACTTTAACCTTGATGCAAGGTATGCTGCTCTTCTCAATTGAACTTTATATGAGTTCACTTGTTTCCATGTGTAATACATTTTGGCATTCCCCTTCACACGTTTTGCGATATGCTTGTTAATATTTCTTTATTTGTCCTTTTTATAATATCACAATTTATTACCCTAATATCATTTTCAGAGAATGTTTTTAGCAATCTTTACCATGGTCAAAGTTGGATTGGTACATATTAAGAGACATCCTATGATTCATTCTAAAATTAACGATAGGTAGGTTGGGTAGAATACACATATGCAATATAATTGCAGAGGAAGATAGGGTGTAAGTGAATATGATTTCAATTTCATTGTATGTCATCTCAAATTCTGGATATTTTGATAGGCAATTGTACTGAGTACATTTGTTTTGATGCAAATGAACATTTGTATTTTCCTGAATGTATCACCAAAACTATCTTTAAACCATTCAAAAAACAAAAAGAAGTGAATGTTAAAAGTATTATTGAAATATATGTTATAATTGTCACAAGAATAATATCATACATACCATAGTACTTACTGTTAATCACTGTGTATAATTCACATTTTTGAGGGTAATAAATAATTTTGAATTTAAAGTAAAATAGGTCACAAGTTTCACAAATTTTGATACAAACTCGCCTCAACTAGTCAAAAGAAAGAAGGAAGATTTGAGAGAAACAATTAATCCATGCATTGAGGCCACAAAAGTGTCATTTTTTACCCTCCAAAAGATGAAAAGGAAGCCCCAACTGTGGGCAGTATGGACTACTAAAAAAAGCCATCTAGGCTAGCATGCCTTTTATATGATTTCTTGATCTGCAAGTATAATTAAACTTCATGTCAATGAGTTTGATAAGAATTAGTTTGACCCTTGTTATTGTCTATAACACTACATTTATCCAAATTAGGAATTTGATTGTCTACTCAAGAAAACTTAAACTGTAATTTGTCCATTTTTCTTTAGCCCAACAACTGAGCTTTTTCTAGAGTCTAAAATCTCAAATAAAGAGATTTAAGGAACAAATATTATAGTCATATTCCATTAGCCAAGCAAAAAATATTCCTTCCCATTGTTTACTCATTCCACAAGATTGTTTGAAGATACATAAGATATTGCATTCATCTAGCCTGTTAATGGGAAATCGAAAAGGTCACCCATCTTATAGTAGTACTCACAAAGGAATCGCCCATCTTCCACTATTATGATGGCCCAATATTTGAAAAATGTGGTCATGAAGTTGAACATGCATGAATTGCAAGTTAATATTTTGGTAGTACTCACAAAATAAAGAAGTGAAAACCTATGCTTCTTGCTGCAACTAGAAAATACTTTTGGAAACATCTCATTTTCCACAATGAGGAGTTAGACTTGTAAGCAGAAGGAATACCCCCACAGTGAAGTAGATGAGAAGGGGAGAATTGGTAACCTCTGAGGTGCGTAGGGGAGAATTGGTGACCTCTAAGGTGCGCAGGGAAGAACTTGTAACCTCTAAGGTGAACAAGGGAGAACTATGTGAGCATTTAGGACTATCTATGTCAATGAGATGGAGTGCATTTAAGAGCATATTCTTATGCCTTGGAATGCAAGGCCATGTGGGATGGCAATCCTTTTACTTTGTATAATCAAGAAATTGAGATTTTGTGTAGTTTTACATAGTAAATGGTAGAAGAGTGTTACCTATATAACAGATGAATGATTGTGCTAAGCATTGAAGATGATGTCTCCAAATGAATAGATACAAACCAACACTTCATACTATTTAATGATATTTCCCTATAGTGGAATTGTATGAATTATGTATTTAACTCTATCTACACATGTTTATTAATTTGCTAATGTATATTTTTCTCAATATGGAAATAGAAGGTTATTATTTTTATAAATTAGTGTTGAAACTTAAACATTACTATGGACTAGAGGTCAGAATCAATGTATGATGTTATATCTCCAATTATGATCCTCTCAATTGGGTTTATCTTGGGTGAATGATTGTTATCCTCCCCATTTAGGCTCAGTTCCTATGAGTGAGATGTTTAGCTCATATCAAGTATAGTGTTGTTGTCGTAGGGTGCTTGGTTACATAGGGAAAACAAATGTCTAATTGTGATCCAATCAAAATTCTTATAAATTTAGGAATCGATTAAACTATGAATAATCCAATTTTAATGACCATTTTTTGGGCTTTTAGTCATTCTTTATTGATCAGAGATAAAAAATAGGCTAAAAAATGAAAGTGTTCAGAATCTCCTGAAACCAACACCATATTGTAGTGTTCGTCGTCCTAATTCAAGCGCCACTTGAATCACCTCAATCTGACATGTTATGATGTTTTGAAGTTTTTTCCCAACAAATAAAAAGTCAACTTGCAAGGTTGACTTGGTTTCTAGCTGGGCAGGCCGTACGCTAACATCAACATTTGACTGGAAAAGCACAGTATGTAGTATGGGCCAGTCTCGTGAAGCCACGTGGTAGTGTTGTATGAGGTTAGGTGTTGAGATTTTACTGGTGGTCAGTTGTTGAAGTGACACTATGAGAGGGTGCCATGTGGCCCAATGGATGGGCACCATGTGGCCCTCAATCATTGGTCAAAATTTTTAAATGTTGGCCGACCGGTCTCAGTGGAGTTCAACCCCTAGACCTCCTACGAGCCAATCGTCTTACTAGCACACTGCCGCAATGGTTCTTAATATGTATGGAACCCCAGTTATACTTGAACTGAAATCATTGGCACGTTGGGGGAAGGGGGCGAGACATGTAGCCCCAGCCGCTGGTCATACGATGGTCATACGTCCTATTGCGAAGGTAGAGGGGGTAGGCGGATAGGCCCTGACCCCGATTCCAGTCAACATAACCGTTGGCGGGAGTTATGCAGAGGGTGTAGGGGGATATACCCGCCCCCGGGTCTCATAATGTCCATGCGACCCTGATTAGCAAAGCAAAGGGCTTAGCCAGTGGGGGCAAGTGGTTAGTCGGACCTCTAGACATAGGTGGCAATGTGATTGCCCACAGGGGAAAAAGCTTTAGTGCTAAGGCCGTATGGTGCATTTAAAATAAGTTACAAATTTCACTGTTTGCGGGCAAAATTTTTGCTCAGTGGTTAGCGAAAAGGCAGAATTCGTTGCTAATATAGCAAGTTTTCCCATTTTGCAGGACAATTAGCAGAGAAAACTTTCCGAAGGCATAACTTGGTGTATTTTCAGTCTTTTGGAGCTCAAGAAGAGCGTAGACAGGGGTCTTTGAGTGTTCTGAACTCAATGGCAGCATCAAATTTATGATTTGAGAACTAGACGATGGAATTTTTGCAAAGTCAAGTCCTTTAGTGTTATAGACAAAGATTGGTTTGAGTCCATATGGAGACTTTTGTTGAGCATGGAAGGAGCCTAGATAAGAATTTAACAGCCTTCTAAATACATATACAACAACTATTACTTCAGTAGAGCGATTATTTTCGGTCTTTTCTCAGTGTGCTTATGGGTAAAGGCCTTTTCAACACTTCATTTTAAAGTACTTATATGTTTATGCTTTTTGATTTCAAATTGAGTACAAGGATTTATTGTGAGAGAGTCCTTTTTTTGTTGACACCATCATGACTTGTTGTAGGGAGTCATCTTTTTGAGTGAGAGTTCTTTGTAGAAGAATGTTTCTTTGTAGGAGAAACAATGCTACTCCAGGGTCAACAATTTGTAATGTGCTCATTTGCTGCTAAGATTAATAAAGCGACCTAGCCATTGGAGCAGGGCCTAGAGACGTAGCGCATGAGGGGTGAACTTCGTTATCACTTTCTTGTTTCTTTTTTGCATGTTTATCATATTGAATTTCATATGAATTTGTTTCACTTTTAAGTTCATGTGAAAACTTAACCACTCATCTTTGAAGAGGTCGCAAAACTAATTTTACCTTTAAAAGACCCAAGTTTATAGGACTTACAAAGTGTTAGAGGATGATTAAAGTTTTATTTTCAGATCATTTATTATTTTAGATTAAATAGAAAAATAAATAAGTTCAATGATATATAAACAAATAAATGACTAAAACACTAAATTTATGAAAAACTATGGATAATTAATTTATTTTTTATAGAAATTATCCCCGGTGGGGGTGGATGGGCATCTTGTAAGTTTTTGTAGCATCGAAGGTTTTCTAGTGTTGAGACTTTGTGGAGCGGATAAAACACAGGAGTTCTCCATAACCAATAAATTGTTTTCGGGAATTCCACCTAGAAATGTCTCAATTATATTATTAGCCTATTTTTTAAATATTTCCCAAATCTAAACTTAGGAAAAAGGGTTAATTAATTAGTATTAATTGAGAAAGATGAGAATTATCTAGAAAATCACACGGATCGATCCATAGATGATCTCAACCATTGATTATGTTTTAATATTGATCATTCGAGTCCTCCCTAGAGATTATAAGAAGAGGTCGATGAATAGATGGAGAGAACACACTTGTGATACTTGAGGTCGATTTCTTTGGGCAGTTCAATTTCTCTAGAGAGAAGTAGGAGTTTCTAGAAGAGTTCAAGATAGAGAAGGGAAGTAGAGACAATGCATTCGAAGGAATTTTTTCAAGTTCTTGAGAGTTAGAAAGAGGAGGTTGAGATTTTCTCCAGGAGGCTACACAAAAGCAGCACAAAGCCTCAAGAGGGGAATTCAATCTAGTTGAAGAGGAAGACATTTTCAGTTCCAGAGGCTGGGAAGTTTTTCCAGAGGGTCAGAGAATCATTTTCCTAGTCAACAGTGGGCAGGATGGCTAGATTGGCAGTTGATTCAAGCAGAGTGTTTGAGGGACTGCGCTAGGATGACGCAAGGCATGCACAAAGTTGGTTGGACGAATAGCTTTTTAGAGGCAATCAAGTGTCCGGATTGCTTGGAGAGGGTAATTTCCCTAGGAGAATTTTTACCATTATTCCTCTTGGATAGATTTTCCAGTTTGGTGATATTTATTATACTTCAAATTTCTCACTGTTACTTTGTGAAATTTCCAAACTGAAATCTTATTGCAACAACTGGAAATTATTCTCCTAATTGTTAATTTAATTTAACAATTTATTTGTTGTTTCCTACAACAAATACTGAATAAATCACACTGCGATCTACACAAATAAAACTGTGGAAGAATAAACTTCGGGAGAACGTTAGCGCACAAACATAAAAAATAACAGTTATTTTTGGAGAATAGTCCCCAAAAATACCCAACTTAGGAAAACCAATGTCGTGGCTGAGAGTTTTATTATTAAGCAACAGTGAAATAATCTAAGTACAATCTGGATGCAGAATACTGGAAATCCTACAGAGAAAAGACTAGAAAAAATCTAGTGAAGACTTTTTCTCACCTCACACGCAAATACAGGCTCTGACTGCAGCTCCAAGTGAACCATCCAAACTACCTCTGCATCACCCTAGCCCAGTCCCTTTTGCGCTCAATCTAAATCAACCTCTCCTCAAGTCGTCTAGTCTGCTGTTGTCTGGGAAAATGTTTCTCCTGGCCCCTGGAACCTTTTTCCAGCCTCTACACTAAAACTTGGCTTTCCCCAACAAAATAAAAAATGCCTCTAGAGGCTACTACGCAGTCCTGCATCAGCCTCTCTGTGGCTCTTCTCCCTCTCTACAAATGCACTCACTGGATCTGGAAATATTCCTCCGACTTTACTATCTCTTCCCCTCTCTCACTGCTTCGATCTCTGGCTCTCTCTCCGGTAACTGACTACTGCTACTCAGGAAATTGATATGCCACGAAATCAAACTGCTCAAGTGTATTCTCCATCACCACATCGATCTCCTTTTATAATCCTCTGTTGGAGCACTAATGGCCAAGATTAAAACATATCGATGGTTAGGATCATCTCTGGATCGATCTGTCTGAGTTTTTAGATGATTCATGCCTTGATTTAATTAATATTGATTAATTAATCATATTCCCTAAGTTTAGACTTAGGAATATTTAGAATCTGGTTAATAATCTAAATAAGTCATTTCTAGGTGGAATTTCTAGAAACGATTTTTGGGTTTTGGAGATATAATGTATTCTAGCCTCTCCACAAACTTTCATGGCTAGAAAACATCCAATGCTACAAAAATTAACACTCCCTCTTAGCGAGGAATGTGTTCTAGTGCTATTGCACACCTTGTAGCAACACCCTATCTCTTCATCATCTCTCGTCACGTTGCTGATGTCTGGCCATAATTCCCACCAACCATTGGGCCAATCTGATATACGTTGCATCTGTGTTGTTGCTGACTCTGCTAAACTATTGTCGAAACTACAACTCCCTCTCATCTGTTGTTGCTACAACTACAACATATACAATTGAAAGCATCCAAAATACTGAATCAACTGTGATTAGTATAATGCATCCGTCGCTCAAGTCTCTAATTGCTACTAGCTTCTGCACTATCCATTAAAGACTCTGCGTTGCTACTGACTCTGCATTGTGCCAACTGCACTAATATCCATTGGTTATTTTACATACCATGAGAAAACATATATATTTCGTAAGAAATATTAAGAACTCTGCACTGCGCTCCCCAACATCTGACTGCTACTAGTGTTTGCAACTATCACTCTCGCATCTGTCTGCATCAATTGTCACTGATCCATCCTGCTACTGAATAATGTGGGCCCTTGTAGTAAGGTACTGATCTGTGAGGTGGACTCCTCAAGGACCTTTCCCATCTGTAATGCTTTGGGGCTATAACAACAAGTCACCCCACCCCACTCCTGGAGGTACATCGACAAACATGGCAAAGTCTTCCTATAGCCTGGTGGAAATCCTATCTATCTCAACATGTGTTGCAACCTAGTCTTGCTTCTCCTCTTTGTCCTTCTTTCTGAGAGGACACTGGGTACTATAGTGACCGAGTTCACCACACTTGAAGCACTTGACCTTCGACAGGTCCTTCTTCTTCTTCCTCTGCTCCCCTTGTCCTTGACTGGGACCCTTAGATGCAAGGGCCACATTCTCCTCCTCCTTCACCTGCTTCGATCTGCTGTTGCTGCCACTGATGGAATCTTTAGAAGATCTTTCCTAAATTCCTCCTGCTACAATTCAACCCACATCTTGTCCTAGTTTTCTAACTTGTCTCTTCCCAATATGCTTTGGACAAAGACCTGCCAGTCCTCGGAGACATTGTTGAGTGTCAATCTCACAAGCTCTATGGGTTGAGGCGCTACGCCAACAAATGAAAACTGGTCTTAGACCTCCTAAATCCTGGTGAGGAAGGGATCTATGCCTTCCCCCTTCTACATCCAGATGAGCCTTATATTCTCTTCTAGGTACATCTTTCGCTACTCAGAAGGACTCTGATACAACGTGGTTAGAGCATCCCACATATGTTTTCCAGTGTCTTTGCCAGCTATATGTGAAACAACATCATCCAAAAGTCCATCTAGGATCATCTGTTTCGCTCGTACCATCTCCTTCTTGTACTCTTTCTGCTGATCTGCATCCTTGGGAACTACTACTACTACATCAATATAGACTTTGAGGCCATATTCATTTAGAAGGAAGGACATCCTTACCTTCCAGATGACGTAGTTGGAAACGCCATCCAATCTATCCTGATTATAGAGCTCAGCAGTGGCCATCTCAATGAACTGTCAAAAGCTAACTCTTCCCTTTTGCTCAACTGTTGCTCTATTATTCACACTCCCTTTTGGAGTGAGAAGATATTCTCACAACGAATGCTAATTTGCAAGGAAAAATTGAACTTCTTGGGACTAGAAGTTCCCTGAGGAAAATTTTCCTTTTGTGTGTGCTCTTCTTCCTTCCACCTGATGCTGGCTCTATTCTACGTACTGCTGCAAAACTTTTGCATCCAGCTAGATATCTGCTCAACAAAAAAAAAATTCTGAGTTATTCCCTCTACCTCTGGAATCACTCGATCTAGAAAGATCAAGTATTTCTGCCCCTCACTTAGAAAAATCGAACCTCCACAACTAACTTGTTCTCCTAGTAGAATGACCGTGTTGCCCTTGGGAATTTCGGCCTGCTGCCCACAATGAACTGCGAAATTCCTTTTCTCTTCACCTTTGAGCTCTCAGGCTAGTCAACTGCACTCTAATACCATGTGAAAATTCCAAACTGGAATCCTATTGCAACAACTTGAAATTATTCTCCTAATTGTTAATTTAATTTAATTTTTTTTTGTTTGCTATGACAAATACTGTGAAAATTCCAAATTGGAATCCTATTGAAGAAATTGGAAATTATTCTCCTAATTGTTAATTTAATTTAAAAATTTATTTGTTGTTTTCTACGACAAATACTGAGTAAATCACACTGCAATCTACACAAATAAAACCGCGGAAGAATAAATGTTGGAAGAAATGCTAGCGCACACATAAAAATAACACAATTATTTTTGGACAAAAGTCCCTAAAAAAACCCAACTTGGGAAAACCGGTGCAACAATTGAGGGTTTTTATTATTAAGCAGCAGTGAAATAATCTGAGTACAATCTGGATGCCGAATACTGGAAATTCTACAGAGAAAATACTAACAAAAAATCTAATGGGGAATTTTCCTCAACCGACAGGCAAATCTAGGCTCTTACTGCAGCTCCAATTGATTCGTATAAACTACCTCTGTGTTGGCTCTATATCACTCTAGTGCATTCACTTTTGCGCTTAGTCTGAAAGAGTCTCTCCTCAAGCCATTTAATCTGCTGGTGTCTGGGAAAATGTCTCTCCTGGCCTCGAGAACCTTTGTCCAGCTTTTGGGACTGAAACTTGTCTTTCTCCAGCAAAATCGAAACTATCTCTAGAGGCTATTGTGCTGCCCCAGAGTTAGCCTCTCTGTGGCTTTCCCGCCTCTCTCCAAATGCACTTACCAGATCTGGAAATCATCATCCAACTTCACTGTCTCTACCCCTCTCTCACTGCTTCGATCTCTAGCTCTCTCTCTGGCAACTGATTGTTGCTACTCTGAAAATCGATGTGTTCATGAAATTGAACCTTTCAAGTGTCTCAAGTGTATCCTCCATCACCACATCGACCTCCTTTTATAATCCTCTGTTGGAGCACCAATGACCAAGAATAAAACTTAATCAATGGCTAGGATCATCTCTAGATCTATCCGTGTGAGATTCTAGATGATTCTCACCTTGTCTTAATTAATACTGATTAATTAACCATATTCCCTAAGTTTAAACTTAGGAAATATTTAAAAAATTGGTTAACAATCTAATTAAATCATTTCTAGGAAGAATTTCCAGAAACGATTTCTAGGTTTTGTAGATCTCATGTATTCTAGCCTCTCTAGAAACTTTCAAGGCTAGAACACATCCAATGCTACAAAAACTAACACTCCCTCTTAGCGAGGAATGTGTTCTAGTGCTACTGCACCTTATAACAACACCCTGTCTTTGTGTCATCTCTTGTCATGTTGTTGATGTCTAGCGATATTGCGCACCAACCACTTGCAAATCTTATATATTATGCATCTATGTTGCTACTGACCTTGCTATACTTCTGCCAACACTGTATTTGCACTACAACTCCCTCTCATCTGTTGATGCCGCAACTGCAACATTTGTAATTGAAAAGCATCCAACATAATGAATCAGCTGTGATTAGTATAATGCATCTGTCACCTGAGTCTCTGACTATTACTAGTATCTGTATTGTAACTGAAGAATATGTGTTACTGCTAAATCTGCATTGTGCCATCTATGCTATGCTCCCTAGCATCTGATTGCTATTAGTCTCTGCAACTGTCACTTTGGTATCTGACTGCATCAACTGTCATCGATCCATCCTTCTACTAAAAACTATGGACCCCCATAGCAAGGTATTGACCATGAGGTGGACTCTTCAAGGATCCTGCCCATCTATGGCGCTTTGGGGCTACAACTACAAATCAACCCACCTCATTCATGGAGGTATGTCAACGATCATAGTGAAGTCTTCCTCCAACCTGGAGCATAGCCTAACAATATGAGCATGTGGCCATGCTTATCCTCTTTTTCCTTCTTTATGAGAGGACACTAGGTACTATAGTGATCAAATTCACTACACCTGAAGCACTTGACCTTCAATAGGTCCTTCTTCTTTTTCCATCCTCCCCCTGTCCTTGTCTGGGACCCTTAGATGCGAGGGCCACATTATCCTCCCCCTTCAGCTACTTTTGTCCTTTGTTACTACCACTGATGTAGCTATCTAGAAGAGCTCACCTTTATTCCTCTCGTTGTAAGCCAGCCCACATCCTGTCCCAATCTCATAGCTTATCTCTACCCAATATGATTTGGACAAAAACCTACCAGTCCTTAGAGATACTGTTGAGTGCCAATCTCACAAGTTCTGTTGGTTGAGGCGCTGCCCCAATCGCTGACATCTGGTCTCATACCTCTTGAATCCTGGTGAGGAAGGGGTCAATGCCTTTCCCCTTTTACATCTGGACGAACTCCTCGAGATACATCTTCTACTACTTGGAAGTACCCTGATTCAATATGGTGAGAGCATCCCACATCTGCTTGGCAGTATCTTTGCCAACTATATGTGAAACAACATGATCCCGAGCTCCATCTAGGATGAATCATTTCACCCATGCCATCTCCTTTCTATACTCCTTCAGATGATCTGCATCCTCGAGAAATGTTACCACTACAGGCCAAACTCATATAGAAGGAAGGACATCCTTGTCTTCCAGATGACATAGTTGGAAGCCCCATCCAACCTGTCTTGATCATGAAGCCCAACATTGGTCATCTCAACAAAATGTCAAAAATCTCCTCTTTCCTTTTGCTTATTTGTTGCTCTGCTATTCGCACTCCCTTTTGGAGTGATAAGATTTGCTCAAAATGATTGTTGATCTGCAAGGAAAAATTGAACTTTTTGAGACTAAAAGTTCCCTGAGGAAAATTTTCCCTATGTGTGTGCTCTGCTTCCTTCCACCTGACATTGGCTCTGCTCTAGCATACCGTTGCAAAACTTTTGCGTCTAGCTAGAGATTTTCTCAACGAAAAAAATATGAGTTGCTCCCTCTACCTATGGAATCACTCAATCTAGAAAGATCGAATTTTTCTGCCCCTCACTCAGAAAAATTGAACCTCAATAAGTAATTCAGACTCCTGGCAGAACGACTGCGCTGCCCTTGGGAATTGCAGCCTCTTGCCCACAATGGGCAACATAATTCCTTCTTTCTTCGTCTCTGAGCTCTCCAGCTGATCAACTATGCTCTGATACCATGTGAAAATTCCGAATTTGAATCCTATTGCAACAACTGGAAATTATTCTCCTAATTGTTTGTAATGTTCCTAACTAGGATGAACAATGATATACAAAGCAATAAACAAATCCAACACCAGAAAACGAGAAACTATCAACAAACACCCATAAAAACTTTGCAAATAAGAACCATATTAGCCATATTGTTAATTATTTTGGAAGCAAGTACAATAGTGTTGGAATGGTGCACCTAAGCTTGTCTCAATGGACAAGTGTGACAAAACCCAGGTGAGTAAACAACATCCAAATGGTTGCACAACTGTTGCTCCAAAGATGATTTGTGTTGCCCAGAAATTGCACTGCCTACTGGAAAGGACATGCTAGACACTCCATTTCTTGTGCTCAGAAAATGCTGCAACTTTAGCTCCTGGTTCCTCAACCAAAACCCACCAAAACCCGGAAAGGGTTTGGCCTAGTTATGATCCCCAAAATTCGGCCTCCAAGCACCACATCCTCCTCCTCACGCTGGAAAGTACAATCTGCATGTAGCTGACTGGAAATGTCCCCCAAATCACCCCCAAGTGTTGAGATGATCCCCACTAAGTTTTCCCTTACTTCTCCTAGCCAACTCCATCTCTACAACTCCTTCCTTCAACTCCCAGGTGTGCCCAGTGATGGCTCTCTGCATAGACCTAGTTGACTGTAAATCAAACTGCTCCAATCTAGCAGCCTCCTGCTCCAAAACTATCCCAAAAGGTTGATCTTCCACTGCAGCTTCAATGCCCAAACTCCCCTGACAATTGCTGCCTAGATGAACCCACAAACAACACTTGTGTGTTCCCCTTCTGCGTCCTCTAGAAACAAGCATTGGCTAAGACAAAGGCTGAGTGATGTGACTTTGAAACTCTGCCGACTCTCCTCCAAGGTAGTACGAATTTCCTTCCTATGGTGGCACTCGAAGTCCCCCGAAGAAAGGTTTGAGTCTCCCACTTGGAAAACTCGATGCTAAACAACTGGTAACTCAGCTAAGCAGCTCGAGAAACACAAATGAGTTCGATAGACAAATAATGCCTTGAGTTGGGGAGTTCCTCCTCCTTATAACTTCGTGATCCTTCCTTCCCCATGTGGGGCTCTCTCCCTAGCCATTTAATTTCCCCTCCAAGGCAATTTGAATTTCCCAAGTGCCCAAGTGTGTTTTTCCCCACGTGGGTGGCCCCCACCTTCCACTAGTGATACCGGGTCAGAATGGCGAAGAAATTGGTATATGTGGTCAACTGATCAACCACCACATAGATACAATCCTTGCCCTACACTAAGAGGAGCCCAGTGATGAAGTCCATGGAGATGCTCTCCCATTTCCCCTTAGGAATGGGGAGTGGTTGTAAAAGTCCTACTGGATAGGTCAACTCCCCTTTGTTCCTCTGGCATGCCTCACACTCCTATACATGCCTCAACACATACCCCTTGAGGCCCTTCCATGTGAAATGCTCGCGGACTGCCATGTACATCTTTCTGAACCCTTGATGCCCTGAAAATGGTGAGTCATGTGCTGCTTGGAGTACTCTCTCCATCAATTGTGAGTTGGGCACCAAAAATATGTGCCATTGATAGTATATGCCTTCTTCCATCACCCGGTAGCACTTGTCTGTGTGTACCCCTCCAAGATCTCGTAGACCCCCCTGTCTTTGGAATACTCTACCGACAACTAGGCCTTCCAGTCATGGAAGACGCTCATGAGTGAGAGGCCTGTAGGTCTCCTGGATAGAGCATTGACCACTATGTTGTGCTTCCCCTGCACATACTCTATGTTAAATTCATAGGTCTACACCTTGTTGACCATCTTTGTAGTCTACCATTGAAGCTCTAGTGCCCCATGAAGCGGCGAAGGCTATTGTGATTGGTCTTCACCCAAAATTGGTTACCCACCAAATACTATTGAAATTTGGCCAAGGCATGCATGATGGCCAACATGTCTTTGTCATATATAGAATATGACTTCTCATGGGGTAAGAGTTTCTGGCTCTCGAAAGAAACGGGATGCTCATCTAGAGATAATACTGCCCCAATCCCCTCTCTTGATGCATCACATTCATAGTGAATGGATGAGAGAAGTCCCGCAGTGCCAACACTGGGCAACTACTCATCACCTCCTTAAGGCGATCAAAAGTGTTGTGCCCTATCTATCCATGCGAAAGCCCCTTTCTTGGTCAAATCCATGAGGGGCACTGCCAATTGCGAAAACCCTTTAACAAACTTCCGGTAATAGGTGCAGATGCCCAAGAATCCCCTCAGCGATGTCACATCTCGGGGTACCGATCAGTCTCAGATAGATTGTATCTTCTCCTCATGCACCTTCACCCCATCAGCGCCAATAATGTGCTCCAAGTAGAGCATCCCAGTCAAGCCAAACTCACATTTGGATAGTTTGGCATAAAATTGTTGTTCCTCCAAAATATGCAAGACCTCCTCTAGGTGTTGGAGATGCTCCTCCCAAGTAATGTTGTATATCAATATGTCATCAAAAAACAACAATACAAATCTCCTCAACTGCCTCTGGAACACATGGTTCATACATGACTGGAAGGTGGCCGAGGCATTGGTCAAGCCAAAGGGTATGACCAAAAACTCGAAGTGCCCATAGTGGCATCAGAACGCTATCTTGGGGATGTCCTGATCCCTCACCTTGATCTGATGGTACCTTCAACACATATATATCTTAGATAACTACTTGGCTCCTCTAAGCTCATCCATCAACTCATAGGCGTAGGTTATGGGGTATCGGTTCCTCAATGTATTCCAGTTGACCACCTGTTAATCGATGCATATGCGCAAGGTTCCATCCTCTTCTTCACCAGCACTACTAAAGAAGCAAAGGAACTAGAATGTAGGTTTTAACCCCGTATAGAAATTACCTGCATACGAATTCTAAACCACATAAAATAAACAATAGCGAGAGCATAACACATAAAACACATATACACAGAGATTTTCCCCTGGATCCCAAAACCGGGACTACCAGCTTGATTTTTCATTATGTTCCTTTTAATGTTACAATACATATTTATACATGCCGAAGCATCCAATACCATGGACCGAAAACCATTGCGTCCAAAACCATGTGTGAAAACTATGCACAAAACCATAGGTAGGTCCGCCGAACCTAATATAGGGTCCAATTTTTTTTTTTTCCCAAGGCGTTGCCCTGGACCCCATAGAGGGGGGCTACCCACCCCCCTCAAACCCCTGTGACCCCCTCACTACACAATCGGTGCAACGAAGGGGGGGCTTCACTGCCCTCTAACCCCCCGGTTAACTACTTAGGCTAGTCGTGGAAATAATATAACACAACCCAACATTCTCCCACTTGTTGTTTTATTTCCACAGGGGGCCATAGGAGAGATTAGTCATTTATCCAACAATACAACGTCCATTGTTTCTCTACACCAAGAGAACTTCTCAGAGCTCACAGATTTTTCAATGCATCTGCAATATTCTTCAAAGTGTCCACCTTTACCAGCAACACCTTTTTCTCTTCTATCATATCCCTCACAAATTGACAATGAACATCAATGTTCTTTGTCTTTGAATGATAAGCAGGGTTCTTTGCTAAGGAAAATGCACTTTGGCTATCACAATATATCCTTATAGCTCCCTATACTAACCCCATACTTTAACATAGTCTCTGCAACCAAACTGTTTCCTTGCTTGCATGAGTGGCTACCATGTATTCTGCCTTTGTAGTTGATAGTGCCACTATAGATTGTTTCTTACTCATCCAACTGATTGCACCTCCAAATAGGTTAAACACATACCCACTTTTAGATCTTCTCTGATCCGATCTCCAACCTAGTCTGCATCAACAAAGCCACGAATATCCAACCTCTGTCCAATCTTGGTCTTCCTTGGTAGCACAAGCCATAATCACTAGTGCCACACAAATACCTGAAAACACGCTTCACTGTTTTCTAGTTCTCCTTCCCTGGTTTTGACATAAACTTGCTCAATACTCCCACTGCATTTGCAATGTCTGGTCTAGTACAAACCATTGCATACATCAGGCTACCGACTACACTTGCATATGGAACACGGGACATGTCCTTTTCCTCTTCTTGTGTCTTGGGACACTGTTCAACAGATAACTTTACACCTACAGGAATA
>APFE030709394.1:0-37586 GCA_000404065.3 Pinus taeda
ACAACTAAAAACCTTTCAAGCATAAATTAACGAGGGTGAATCCAGTTTTTTTTGCTCTTGATAGAAAAACAGTTTAAAGAAAATTTTAATGCCAAAATCATAGTGCCTTTAAGATTTTCAAAATGGGTGTCCAATCTAGTGCTAACAAGGAAAAAGATAGGAGAAATAAGATAGTGTGTCGATTTCAGGAATCTAAACAAAGTGTCACTCAAAGATAACTACCCTCTAACTAAAATGGATCATATTTTACATAAAATATTGGTTCCAACATAATTCCTTTGCTCAATGGTTTTTCAGGATATAACCAGATTTTGGTGCATCCTGATGATCAACATAAAACAGCTTTCACAACACCTTGGGGAACCTTTTTGTATGTGATCCGGGAGTATCCATTGATTCAATTGCACAAGTGTTCAGTGTCGTCGTCACTTCATTTCAGCTTCGAAAATCTTGGTTATGGATCAGGTTGTTCAGGTATTGTTATGGTCTTCATGGCGTTCAGTTGATATGGGTTGTACTTGGTTGTCGACTTGAGTTCATCGACGGTTTTGCTAGGAATGGTCGATGACATGTGTTTTTATCATTTGAAAAGCAGGTTTTGATGTTGACACGGGTGTCGTTGAGGGCAAAGGATTGATATGGTTCGGTTGTCATCGCAACTATGGTTTGTGTCAACAATATGCATTAATACGTCATCTTGTGACAAATATTGCTAATGTCGCTTAGTGACGAAATATTGTACAAGGTTGCTAAATTTGAGTTATTAAAACCCTAATATATGTACTAACTCCTAAATCTAAGCTCTAAGCCTAATGAAATAAACCTATCACCTAAGACATAATCCTAAACATTCAATGCAAATACATTGAAAATCATGTATTAAAAAAACCTATGACTTAAGTCCTAACCCAAAAACCTATCGCAATAAACCTATCACCTAAGTCTTGGCCCTTTAAACATTGTAAAAAAAACATTACAATTAATAAAACATGCCCTAACCGCCAGTTGACTGCGCGGGCAACCTAACCGCGTCAGAGAGCTTTGTGACCAGGCGCATGGATTAACCGTCGAGAATAGCATTAATCACAACCAATTACTGTGTCATGTGAGCACGCTGTGTAAAGCCGCCGGGTTAACACTAACTGTAGTCTAACCGCGATGAAGGCCACAGGGGTAGTCATCACATGTGAACAACAAATGCTCAACTGCATGGGTAAGGGAGACCGCCAGTTGAAACTGTTAGCAGAACGTCGGCGCCTAAACCGCGGGTTCGGTCACCGTTCACATGAGCTGTCCAACCCCGCCCAGTTGAATCTGACTGGAAACAGTTTCAGGTTATAACAAAGTTTATTTTGGGTTTTAAAATGTATTTTTGGCATGAAATTAATTCCTTCACCATGTCATTAACCCTAGGTGTCTCATGTCAACAGGAGAAAGCTCAAACACTAACCAAATTCACCATATATTCAGTCAAAGTAGTTTTGATGAACCTAGAGGCCTTTAAAAGGCGGAAATTGTCCTCATTGAAGAATAGAGTAGTTTTTGACTTTTGTATGCAGATTCTGGAGGACATAGGCGATTTTGTTTTCAGTGTTTCGAGAGCATCCGGGGTCAGTTTTGGAAACCATAAGCAGCGTTGGAAAGCTGGTTTAGAGGGATATCTGATGAAAGAAGTCAGAATTGCCTATGTGCAATTTTAGTCTGACTAAATCACTGTGTAATCAACTCCTTTCTTTGCATTCCTAATAAAAACGATCACCCATCTTAAAAGCGGACCCAGAGACGTAGTCCATTAGGGACGAACTCCATCATCAATTTGATGTTTGGTATCACTATGTTTTTACTGTTTTCAATTATATTATGCATCGATTTCATGTTTAATCAGCTGCCGTAAAGTGTTATTTTCAATTAGTTTTTCCTCGATTTGCATGCTTCAGCTAACATTCAAATCATTAATGGTTAATCAATTCTACACCAATATTTAGTTTATGATCATTTCAAATCATATAATTTGGTATCAGAGTAGGTTGCATTTGTAGAATGTCCATTGAATGTTAACCAGGTCAAAGTCGCAACGAGGAGAACGAATCCTTGAGTAGATCAATCTAGAGATTGGAAAGCGACGAGTCGTTTAGAAATTGACCATGTTAGGACCTGATGCAGGTGACAACACTGAAACTAAGATGAGTGAAGAATAGTTTCAGCAGGCGTTCTTAACCATGCAACAGATGTTGGGAGAATTGTACGAAGACAAGAAGGCGAGAGATGCAGCTTCTTCAAATCCATCGAAGAAGGAAAAAGGTAAAGGGAAGACTGATAAACCACCTCCACCTCCATCATATCCATCATCCTCTTCTTATTCTTCCAATGCAGAAGATGAAACGGAAAAGAAACCTAAGAAAACATCTCTTTTGAAACTTGATGTGAAATTTGAGTTACCTGTTTATGATGGCAAAATGAATCCTGAAAAGATAGATAACTGGATAAAGCAGTTAGAAGTGTATTGTTGCATTCAAAACATCTCTAGCAATAAAAGTAAAATTCAATTAGCTACACTTAGAATGGGGGCAACAACTTTAATCTGTTGGGAGAGTAAAACTCAGATAGATGTAAAGCATAAAGGAAAAGTCATCTCTTCATGGTCTAAGTCTTTAAAAACTCTTAGGAAACAGTTCTATCATTTAGGATACATGCAGGAAGATGTTATTGATTGGCCGCATATGAGGCAAGGTAAAGGGCAGAGTGTTCAGGAGTTTACTTAGGAATTCAGAAAGAAAGCATTGGTACTTGGTATTTCATTGGATACAAGTGAAACTTTGTTAAAATACATCGACAATTTACATTCATATTTGTAGCATACTTTATTGATGTTTAATCCTGATGATTTTGATGAGGTGTGTGTTTAGGCCATACATATTGAATCATGTGGCAGACCATTAAAGTTTTAATCTTAGTCATCCAACGAGTTGGAAACCAAAGATTCCAGTGATAGTAAGGGGAAGAACAATTCGAAGAGAAAGAAATTAGTGATCGTTCAGAAGGAAAGACCTACTTGTTCTCATTTCCAGAGAATCGGTCATGATGAATCGAAGTGCTAGAAACTTCATCCAGAACTTAAGGCCAAAAATTTCCTTAAGGTGAAGGATGAAAAGAAGGCCATTGCAGCAGTCCAACAAGATCTGGGTTCAAATTCAGGTGATGAAAGGAGGATAACCGCCATGGTTACGACAGGTAAAACTTCTGATACTGATTCAAGTTCGAAAACTATTGTAGCTTCTTCAAAAATAAATCCTTCACATGAGGATAAAAGAGTTGAAATCTTCCACATAAGGATAAATTCTAAGCATACAAAGATAGACACAATGTTTGACAGTGGATCAAAGGAAAATTGAATATCTGAACATATAGTTAATCAATTGGGATTGGAGACACAAAATCATCCAAGACCATACCCATTAGGTTGGATTAATAAATCAACTTAGATAGATGTCACAAATCAGTGTCAGTTAAAATTTGCAATTAAATCTAAGTACATTGATGAATTGGAGTTAGAAGTGGTCCCAGTAGACATATATGGAGTTGTCTTAGAAGTCCTTATCTTTATGATAAAGATGCAATGTTTTACAGAAGAGAACATAAATATCACGAAAAGAAAGAAGGGGTTGAATTTATTGTTAGGGCAAATAAATTCAAACCAAACTTGGAATCAATTGTTACAAATCAAATTAAGCAGTTAATAAGTTCAAGTAAATATGTACTCATGTTTATTAAGGAACAAAATAAGGATGATTGTTCGGAATGCGAGATTCAGTTTATAGATCAATTGGTCAAGGTGGTTAATTATTTTCCAAGAAATCTTATTCATAAGAAGGATAAGAAACATGAGATACATTTAATGTCCTATGAACACATTCTTAAAAACATAATGACTCTCAACTCATTCATTCAACTGAATTTTAGAAACTATCATCATCAACAATGTATTGCAGGGAATGGTACATGTGATTCTAATCAGAGACTTGTTTCAGATGGTATGTTTATTTTCAGCTTCAGGGGTGTAGGTCAGTATTGGGGAAAGTCAGTGTTACATTTCTTTGGTATTGCATCATCATTTCATGCTTTAAAATGTAGTGAAGCCTCTTTTCAAGTGGAGAGGATGTCTATAAGTTTTCATGACAAAGAATTTTCGAAAGCAGATCTAAAGTTTACTTCTCATGATTTGAAAACTAATGCATTAAGTGAAAGTGTTAGTCAAGGGAGATATCAGTAAATAGACAAAGAAATAGTGATTCAATTAAATCAACAATTACTTAGATACTTTCAAATTCAAACTAAGTTGCAGCAGCCTCTACATCACAGTTGGATGAGTTCTGTGTAGCAAGTTCACTTAGTAATCAGCCAATAGGAAAGTAAATCAAGTCAAGTAATTGATATGAAGGCAAAATCAAAGGAGTCTTTGAATATTTTAGTTATTCCAGAAAGTAGATTGTTAATACCCATTAGATGTATTGAACACAGTTCTACAAATACTATTTTCAAAGATGTTTTTGAATCACTAATTCATGATTCTTCGTGGAAAGAATTCAATTTCCATGTTGATAACGGGTTGTTTGCCCATCATCGCAAGTTGTTCATAATGCAGATAGATGAAACAGGTCACCGACTCAAAAAGTGCCATGGTCAGCATCATTAGGGTCATCACTTGTAGGTGATTGATCGAATGTATTGGTACATCATCAAGTCAATGTGGAAAGAGAGGGAATTCTACCCTCATCGACTATTTTGATTAGTCAAACTTTTGTAGTCCAAAAGCTTTCAAGTGGAGAGAATGATCTAGGAGATCCGTTGATTCAATTGCACAAGTGTTTAGTGTCGTCGTAACTTCAGTTCATCTTCGACAATCTTGGTTATGGATCAGGTTGTTCAGGTAATGTTATGGTCTTCATGGCATTTAGTTGATATGGGTTGTACCTAGCTGTCGACTTGATTTTATTGACAGTTTTACCAGGAATGGTTGACGATCTGTGTTTTTGTCATTCGACAAGCAGGTTTTGATGTCGACATGGGTGCCGTTGAGGGCAAAGGATCGATATGGTTCAATTGTCGTAGCAACTATGGTTTGTGTTGACAATATGCATTAGTACATCATCTTGCGACAAATATTGCTAATGTCGCTTAGTGACGAAAGATTGTACAAGGGTTACTAAATTTGAGTTATTAAAACCCTAATATATGTACTAAATCCTAAATCTAAGCTCTAAGCCTAATGCAATAAACCTATCACCTAAGATCTAATCCTCAAAATTCAATGAAAATACATTGAAAGCCATGTAATAAAAAAACCTATGACTAAAGTCCTAACCCTAAAACCTATCACCTAAGTCTCAACCTTTTAAACATTGTAAAAAAACATTAGAATTAATAAAACAAGCCCTAACCACCAATTGACCGCGTGGGCAGCCTAACCGCGCCGGAGAGCCTTGTGACCAGGCGCATGGACTGACCACCGGGATTAGCATTAACTGCAACCAGTTACTGTGTCATGTGAGTGCACTGTGTAAAGCTGCCAGGTTAACAGTATCTGCAGTCTAACCACGACGGAGACCGTAGTGGTAGTCATCACATGTGAACAACAAATTCTCAACTGCGCGGGTGCGGGAGACCGCCAGTTGAAACTGTCAGCAAAACCGCCAGCGCCTAAACTGCGGGTTCGGTCACTGATCACATCAGTTGTCCAACCCCGCCCAGTTAAATCTAACCACAAACAGTTTCAGGTTATAACAAAGTTTATTTTGGGTTTTAAAATGTATTTTTGGCATGAAACTAATTCCTTCACCATGTCATTAACCCTAGGTGTCTCATGTCAACATGATCGAGCTCAAACACTAACCAAATTCACCATATATTCAATAAAAGTGGTTTTGATGAACCTGGAGGCCTTTAAAAGGCATACATTATCCTCATTTAAGAATAGAGTGGTTTTTGACTTTTGTATGCATATTCTGGAGGACATAGGCGATTTTGTTTTCAGTGTTTCGAGAGCATCCGGGCTCGGTTTTGGAAACTGTAAGCAGCGTTGCAAAGCTGGTTTAGAGGGATATCTAATAAAAAAGGTCAGAATTACCTGTGTGCAAGTTCATATTGACTAAATAACTGTGTAATCTACTCCTTTCTTCTCATTCCTAATAAAAATGGTCGCCCATCTTGAAAGCAGACCCAAAGACGTAGTCCATCAGGGACGAACTCCGTCATCAATTTGATGTTTGGTATCACTGTGTTTTTACTGTTTGCACTTATGTTATGCATCGTTTTCATGTTTAATAAACTTTTGTATTGTGTTCTTTTCAAGCAGTTTTTCCTTGGTTTGCGTGCTTCAACTAACATTCAAATCATTAATGGTTAATCAATTCTACATCAATATTTAGTTTATGATCATTTCATATTAGTATGTAAATATGCCCTTTAGCCCTATGAATGCAGGGGCCACTTTCCAGAGCGCAATGGAATTGCTTTCGAAGATGAGAAGGATAGATTTATTGTGATTTATTTGGATGACATTATTGTATTCTCCAAAATAGATGAAGGTCACCTTCTTCACTTAAGAATAGTTTTCGAAAAACGCAGGAAATATGGTATTTCCTTAAACCCCAAAAAGACTCTTTTTGGTTTAGAGGAAGGAAAACTACTTTCTCACATTATTTATAAGGATGGTAGCAGAATAGACCCCAGCAAAGTTCATTGAAGACCATATTATCTCCAGGTTTGGTTGTCCCCATAAAATTATTACAGATAATGCTGCACCTTTTTAAATAAAAAAATATGATTGATTTTTGTAACAAGTATCATATATTGTTAGGTCATTCTACTACATATTATTCCAACGGAAATTGGTTAGCTAAATCGTCTAACAAATCATTAGTGAACATCATAAATAAAATACTACAAGAAAACAAGAAATCCTGGAACATGAAATTGATGAATGCCCTATGGGTTGATAGGATAAGCACAAAGAAATCAATTGGAATGTCACATTTCCAATTGGTTTATGGAGTAGATGTAGTTTTTCCTATTTCTCTAAGAATTCCAGTGCTGAAATTGCTGCAGGAAGAGGAAGCATAACCAAATGATGCTTAGATAAGGATCAATCAGTTAATACATTTACAACAGACCCGAGAAGAGGTTTACAATAATGCACAGGTCATTCAAGATAAAATCAAGAAAATTCTTGACAAGAGGATTAAGGCAGATGATTTTCAACTAGATGATATTGTTTTAAAGTGGGATGCCAAGAATGAAGAGAAAGGGAAAAATGGGAAGTTTGACAGTTTTTGGAAAGGCCCTTATAGGATTGCAGTTGTCTGAGAAACTCATGCATTTTTACTGGAAGATCTCACTAGAGAAACATTGCCCAAAGGGATTATTAATGGCAGGTTGCTCAAGCACTATTTCGTTCAAGGATAGATAAGTTTTCATACATGTCATTGTAAATATCATTTTATCTTTTATTGCAAGTGAGGGTCGCTAACATTGGGAATTGAAGCCTGCAAAGCAGGTCGTAATATTTTGATGAGTTTTTGCCAATATTTATAATAACAACAACTAATCAATTCAGATATAAAACAAGAATAAAGGACCATTACCCAATGGAAAAATTCTACTCATCTATGGTGTTCTTAACACTTCATAGGGAGGATGGCATCCCCATTGGAGCCACTGTTAGGGTCCTATAATTTGTAGGATCAGTTAGTGATTATCTGTTGATTTTTCTCCCATGAGATGTTGTACATAATTATTTCATTCTACAAATTATTTTCAAAGTTTAAAAAAAGAGAAAGAAAATGAAATAAATAAGGGATAAAAGCATGTATGTGTGTGTGTGTCTGAAAAACAAAAGAAAAGAATACAAAAATTAGAAAAATAGAAAAATTAGGCCCCTATAGTGAGCCAATCAAAATGCTGCTTTAAAATTTTAAAAATGCCAATTTCATATCTTTCAAACTTTGGTTATAATGCTTTTTTTTACAAAATAATACGACAAAGGATGTTTTTTCGTTTTATGATTAAAAGGCGCATTAAAATCAACGACCCTGATTTATCCCGCCAAGATCTATGGCAAAGGACTTATCCTCCCCCACTCTCCTGATAGTTAACACGAGGGGAGGGGCCTGAAAAACAGTTTTTGCCCAAACCACTTGGGTTAATGTGGTGGCACTTGGTGCATTTCGGGGGGTCCCCTATTGATACCATTAACCACCTGCACACCCCCTCGAAATACCGCCCCTTCGTCTCCCTTGAACTGCCCATTACCATCACCATTCATCTCCCGCCACAAGTCTTCTCCTCAACCACTCACCTCCCGCCAGCTACACGTTACCTCTACCACTCCACTCCCGCAATCTGTCCTTCCACACCACCATCTCCACGTCAGATAGTTGTTCAACATTATAATACTTGCCACCAACTCCATAATGAACATTATTTCATTAAATTTCCTGTTGTTTATCTATTTTATCAATAAATCACTCCCGCTCCATAAACATTAATTTTGTCGTTATCTAACCAATTGAACTGTTACATAAATCCCTAGAAGTCTACAGTTTGTTTCCCTTTTTCATATTTTGATTGAACCTATAGGTCAAATATCAAGCTTCCACCAACTATCAGCCTTCAATAATAGTTTTCCTCAATGAATTCAACCAATTTTCACCCTGCTAACCATTGTCCCTTTCGAATTCTGTTTTTCAAGTGTTTATTAGTAATGTTCTTCTGCTAACCTTTTATTTCATTTCACAAGATGTCAAACCATAAAGGAAAGGTGAAAATTACAGAGGCAAATCCCATGATTCCCCTTGTCCCTGATGTTAACAAGTCTCCTCTGATCAACACCTCTTTATAAAATCATCAAGACCTAGTGTGAATTCAACCTGTACAAACTTCATAACTTGGAAAAAAAAAAATTCATGGACAAAAGTGATGATATTTGATCCAAACTTTAAATAGGAATGTGACAAATTACAGATATAACCATAAATACAGAGATGCAGCTGAGATAACACTATCTTTCATTAACATCAAATAATGAAATATGCTTACAAAACATAATGGAAATGATACTAGCTCAGTCGATGGTAGCTTATCTCTAAGAAACGATGTGGCGGATACGTGCCTCTGAACTGAGTTAGAATGAGGCTCAAGGGCCTTTTCATTATTGAACAATAAGAGAAAACCCTAAACAACCAAAACCCTAACCCGAGGAGATGTAACACCAAGAGTTTATGGGCCTTGTTGGGGTTAGTTGGGCAACCAACTTCCTAGGGTCGTAACTTGGTCATATTATCTCCGTTTGACGCGCATGATACCTCGTTGGAAAGGTCTCTCCAAGGAATACAACTAAATATGAAATTTAAATGAATTTACTTGGAGGAATATTTCCAAAAAAGTGTTGTTGAGGGTCTCAAAATAGCTTCAGAAGTTCAGGACCCGAAAAATTGCCAAAAATAGTAAACTGTACTATAATTAAGGAAACTAAAAAACTGAAAGAAACAATGGTGGGGCCCACATGGAATGGGTAGGTGGCCACCAATATCCACCTTGATCAATCTTATCATTTGGGAATCCCTTCTCCCTCAATTTATTTTCCTCCAAACTCAATTGTTCCCTGAATTCTTCATTTGGTGCCATCTCTAATACTTGCCAAGTCAAAAAGTTGTTATTTCCCACAATAATGGATTCATTTTATCCATTTCCCTTGAAATTATCTGCTAGGCCCTGCAACTTGAATACTAATTCTCCCATCATCCTTTCTTAGTCGATGCCTTGATGGAATTGTACAAAAAGCTAACTTTCCCTTAGAGAGCTCGGATCTTTGAGTGTTTAGTTCCAAAAAATGTTGAATCACCCTGGACCAATCCCCCATATCCAGTCTCAATCAGGGAAAATTTTAAGAACCCCCCTAAATTTATATGTATAATAAATGGGCGAATCTCCATGGTATATCGGAAAAATGGAAGGCGATTTTATCAATAATATAATATGAATATATAATGTTTTTGGCGAATCTCTCACCAGGCATGGCGAATATTTTACTCAATTATAAAATCTTGTAAGATCTTGGTATTACCATGGGTCAATACCATGGGTTATCATAAACTTAGAGCTTAAAAATTACTATTATTTATTTATAAAAATTAATACTTGATTTTTATTTTAACCAAGCTAAAATGTTTAACATACATTAAATTACAACATCCATTTTTACTCTTGATCCACGCCCTGAGAGGGATCAAATATTTGGATCAAATATTTTTCACTCTATGCTAGTTTGCATATCACGATATTTGATACCTTTCGGGGGTTAGTAGATCCAGAGTAAAGATGGATCTATGCTGGTTTAATTCCCCCATTTAAATAGGCTACATTCCAGGTGAATACCATGGGTCAATACCATGTGTCATTTTGGTGAATACCATGGATCAATACCATGTGCCATTTTTATTGGGGTAATAATGTTTTTTGCATGATATTAATAACAATCTAGTCCATGGCATTTGTCCCATAGTATTTTGCCCATAGGTTTCACCTAAATATAGCATTGACTTATGGAGTAAATATAAAAAAATGTTTTATTTGTTTACCATACCTCTCGTTTATTTATATTTTTATTAATTTACCATACCTCTTTTCAAATATGGTATTTGGCCCATAGGATTCACTTAAATAAAACCTCTTTCTTGAGCCTTCATAAATAGAACGAGGGTTATGGACTAAATATAAAAAGAGGTTTTATTTATTTACCATGCGTCTAGTTTATTTTTATTTTTATTTATTTACCATACCTTTTGAGTAAGTATAAAAAGACGTTTTATTTATTTACCATACCTCCACTTTACTTATATTTTTATTTGTTTACACCCTTGCATGTATATAAGGTGCCTTATGGAGTAAATATAAAAAATGCTTTATTTATTTACCATACCTCTCATTTATTTATATTTTTATTAATTTACCATACCTCTTTTATAAATATGGTATTTGGGCCTTTGGCCCATAGGATTCACCTAAATAAAACCTATTCTTGAAAATGGGTGAATGGAAGGTTGTAACTCCTAATTTCAAGGGCTAAATTTACCTTTTTTACCCCGTCCCTTAAAATAAGGTGGGCTATTTGAGGTGATTTGTAAAAATGTACTATGATACAAAATATTCACCCACTAAAAATTTAAAACCCCTTAATTTTGCGAAAGGGCGAACATTGGCCCCTAAAATCACCCCTAGTTCGAAGCGTCATCAGCAATATTCAATATTCATAAGTGTCGTTCAGTGTCATCGTCACTTCAGTTTAGCTTCGACAGATCGATGGTGTTTGTAATGATTACATTGTTCAGGTAATGCTATGGTTTCATGGTGTTCAGTTGATGTGATGTCGTACCTGGCTGTCGAATTATATCATTGACAGTTCTACCAGGGTTTGGTCGATGAAATGTCTTTTTTTGTTTGACTTTATAGGATTTATGGTTGATATAGTTGATTGTGTAAAAGGATTCAAGTTAAAGTACCTGGTTGACAACATAGTTTTGTCATCATCGCCATGAATGTCAACATCAAAGATGTGATGGTCATCATTATGCAATGTTGATGAATGTCAAATGGAGACCATAAGGATGCACTAGGGTTGATCATCTGGTAAAGGTTTCAGTTTCACTGATGTCATTATGCAGAGTCGACATGGATCTTGAACAGTTAAATGAGACTCTAAAATTAAGCCTAGACCTAAACTGTAACTCCTAAGCTATAATATTTATCTTTGTTTACCCTAAGAATCACTAATGCACTCTTACCTAAGTGTTATCGGGAAATCTAGTGTCCATTCAGAGCTACTAGCCCCACTAAGACGGGTAGATATCTTAGAAACAAAAAAAATAAAGTCACTTGTGTTTTCCTTTATGAAATTTAGATGAGAGAGAAGTAGAGAGTACCAACCTCAGTCTTTTTCCTGGCTCCTTGCTTCTTTCTTCTCCTCTTTGACAGATCTTTGCAACTCCTTCCTTACTTGTCCTGCTTCAAAGAACACCAATAGAGTCAAAGCAACATAATACCATCAAAGCATAGAGATCTATAACCATAAATGATATAGGATGACATATATAGTAACCATATAAATGCATATATTAATACAAGATTGAGAGATATACAAGAATATGGAGAAAAACTCAAATAGCTTTATTAATAGAAGTAGTATAAAAGAGGATTACAACCCATTGATTTGACCCAATGCCATCCTCCCAGCATGAAAGCCCTCTTCACCTCATGAGAAGCTCGATCACCTAACAATATGATGTTCCACAGAGAAATCAACAACACTTCCTTACAAGATGCGAAATTCCAACATCTGGATCTCTAAGATGAGGGATTCATATATAGATATTTGTAGGTGGGTGAGTTAGCTTTTGCGTTTATGGTTAGTGTCATTTCTCTGATAGTTCTTGGTTCCACTTCGAGATTTCATGATCTCTTACTCATCCCTGGGCGAATTCAAAGACGCAAGTGTCAAATGGGCAGTTTCTAGACGATTCTCTGGGTTTCCACCTAGCCAACTGCCTCTGCCATTTGTTTTCTCTCACCCATCGCACGCTATAGAAGGGCTTTTCAATATGCATCACACCCTGGCCATGGAGCTGGTGAGATGGTCCAGTTTTGACTAGTTCTGAGCATTTTTTTAGGGAGAACTTCTAGGGGATGATGTAATCAACTGACCTTGTTCCTTTACGGTATGTAATAACACTCTTAGGGGTTTAGAAGCCATTGGTTTATGGACATACGAGATTGGGGTTTCAGTGCCCAAATATGTCTATAATAGTTTCCCCCTAAAGCATGAGGTCGTAAATCTTTTGATGTCAAGTGAAATGATTTATCATGAGGATCAGAGGTTTTTTGAGCTAGAAGGTGACCTGTAATAGGATACAATAAAATACATTATCTTCATAATATTTTCATGATCTAGCCGGGGCGGGCATTGCCATGCTCAGCTTTATAAATTCATTTTCATGTACATTGGACAGAAAACCGTCTGTATGGTAAACTAATGATTCTGGTACAGCCATCATTCCTTATCTTGGATGATTATCTATGCAACTATAATGTACATTTGATGTCTTTAACTTCCTGAATATATCATAGCCCGAATGGATGAAACTAGATCTAGGGTCTTCAAACTTGTTCAATCTTCACTCGAGTTACAAGTCGATCCATGTGAAAGGATGTTCTGACGTCGAAGATGGAAAGACATTGCCTGATTACCAGCCAATTATGTAAGTTGTTAACATGTGCGAGAGGAATCACTGATAATGATGATGACACTTAAGGTATAGAAGTACAATTCATGTGGTGCAAATACATGATTCGATGTCGAACACCACGCAAAATCTTCTTGTTGAAGGCCATTGATGTAAACCTATCACCAGAAGTGAGAAACTTGCCATTGAGGCATGCAAGCTTCAAAGTACTGATAGGGTTGTTCCTAAGTCAAAATCATGGATAATGAGCTGATGTCGACAAGAAGTGACCTGTTGTAGGAGGGCCTTAATGAGTCCCACATCTACGACATGAAACGGTGCAAATGATTTTGTGGCGGTGAAAATGATCTGATGATACAAGGTTCAGGGTGGTGGTCATGAAAGAATCAAGCGTGAAGGTATTGTCGCGGATGAGATGTAAACTAGGTTGGTGAACTCTCTGAGTGACTTCTCTTGAGCATATCGGTGACACTGAAATGGATTGGTAGTGTTAACCCCAAAAAATGGACGGTACGGAGGACCAATGGTGATATGAATAGTGAACGGAATAACCCAACCCGACTCAATCATGGTGATGGAGTGAAAGTGTCATGTTCAAGAGCGACTTGCTACCAATAAATTTTCTTCCCAATTTTTCCCCAGTTATTGTTGACTAGTACCTCTTTATTTTTGTCAAGCTTAAGGAGGATAACCTATGCCTGTTATATAATTTTCCCTTCGGGCAAACACATCGCTATGTTTTAACGAGCCTAGCAACAGTGAAACTCACTCTTGTCTGCATGGACAAGTTTTTCGCTATTGTTTTAACGAGTTTAATGATAAAGATAACTCAGTCCTTTTCAATTTTAGAGAGTTTGAAAAGAGATGGAAAGGAAAATCCAGTAATCCTTTTTCTTAGCATAATCCCTTAAGTCTGAAAAAGTATAAAATAATACAAAGGGATGAATTTTCGATAGTTTTAATGAGTCGAACAAGACAAGCGCTCGATCTTTTTGTATAATGACCCCTCAAGTCTAAAAAGATTAAAATCTAGAGGAGGGATGGCACTTCTAATCATTTTAATGAGTTAGAGAGGCCAATTTCTCGACAATCTTTTCATATTTTACAATTCAGATGACTCATTTTTTGAGGAAGGGGCGATGTTTTCAAATAGCAGTTAATTCTAGGTAAGGTTTGGAACTTTTCAATTATGGTAGTGTAAAGAAGGTGGTTAATAGAATCACTCGTCGCAGCTGTTCCTCAAAAGGGGTAAACAATCAAATGGAGGTGTATGATCGGCTAGAAAGAGTGGAGGTGATGGTAAGAACACGACCAAGGCTCAGAAGATGATAATTATGCAATCAAAATGGTTATTTACAGATAGATGGGTTCATTTTTTAATGAGCTTAAACTTTGGGGGAACATTTGCTCATCACTAGGTTTATTTTTTTTAAGGAGCTTGAACTTTGGGTAAAATTGCTCATGCCAATCATATAGTAAGGATGCCCCATCGATAGGTTCATTTTTGAGGGAGCTTGCCCCATTCGAAACTTTGCTTCAAAGCCTTTCATTATGCTAGCTAGGAATGACCAACCTACAAGTTTGAAGGGTTAAGAACCTACAAAATACGAAAATAGATGGTCGCTTTTCTCTTGTATGCAAAAACGTTTCCATGCCCTTAGGTATAGAGAAGTAGAATTTCCAGTTTACCATACAAAAGTTCTTGCATTAGCAAGATGGTTCCACCTGCGTAGTAGACAAAAACACTTCATGGGCTTTGTCCATCAAAATGGATGAATGTGATTCAAGTTCCAATGACCTAACCTTGATGAGGGAATCCTATTCTAGTCTAATCCCATTTTCCTAAACGGACGAGTATGTGAGACTAGTCATATATCCTTTGCAGAAACCTACCCTATACCTAAAGTTTTCATGCCGAAGCATACTAGGGTGCATATCCCTTGGGTTTAGCCACATTCACCGAATCACTTGCATTCATCAGGTGGATTGATTGGATATTGATGAGACATTCGTTGTGAAAAAACACTAGTTAGGGGTGGCGCTTGACTATTAGCTATGAGTGAACTTGGGAATGAAAGCCAGTCTATGAGCTAGACCACTCTGCCTTCATGTGGAAAACACATCACTTGAAAGAGTGAAGAAACAATATCTCCCATGCCGTAAATGTAGTAACACACAAGGAGTAGATTGTAATCTAAAGGTCCTTGGACTACCATCACATTCAGATGAATGGTTTTCCTTCTCAAAGTTATAGGAAAACTTGGAAGGATTCGTAACAGTCAGTTGGTTCCTTTGTTGAAGCCTATCAGATTTCAAATCTCAGGAAGAAGTGATGGAGAATGAAGTGATTTCAAAGTAGTTGAGGAAAGGATACTCATAGAAGCCCCTTCATATATGATAGTACCAACCATGACCATTATGTAAGCTTGCACTAGGATTCAGAATGGTACATTAGATGGTAGACGAGGTCTGTCTAGTAGATTCCAATCGAAGAAAATGACTAGGTTGCTTGGAGGAGGAACTGAATAAATGGTCGGGTAAACCTCCTATGAACTTCCTTCCTATGGTAAGGGAATGGGTAGATTGCCCCCGTGTTTTTCGAATTCTGTGTTGACGAAAAGAATTTGAACAATGTGGTTCTCATTCTCTTTGGTGACTGTATCGTCTGAAGGTAGACCTTCTGAAGACAAGACTAGGTTGACTACCATCTCGACCTATTGACTTTGGTCCTTTGTAGACTCAGAGGGTTTATGTTCAATGACAGATGCTTTGACTGACCACAAAGGTGTGTCAATCAGATTTTCAACTAGTGATGGACTCGATAAGAGTTTCTTGTATCCAAGAGGAAGTTGTAGCGATGAAGCAGGATGGTTATCCAAGATTCTTTGAGCTTCATCTAGGAAGGGACAACAATGGATGGAATGATCATCTTCACATAGTCTACAAGGAATTTTAGATATTCCTTTTCATATTTTGACTTCGTTTTCACTAGTTGACAGTGTACTTTCAACGTGATCATCTAAGGTTGACGACACAAGATTGTCCAAGTAAGGTGACCAGTCCCTTAAGATCCATGGGATGCAAGGACAATCTTGATGATAGTGGTCTCCCTTGCAAATGACATATGGAGATTTAGGTTTGGATGGTGAAGTGTGTGGATTTTAGCTAGACGATGCATGGTTGCCCCCTTTTTCCATTGGCTTCTTCTTCTTCTTCTCCTTCCCTTTCTTCTTCTTCTCAGTTACTTGGTTTTTAGTTTTACTAGCTTCACCAATCGAAGACGAAGAAGGAGATGGAGAACAAATGAAGTAGAAGGTTGGGGGGTAACTCTATTATCATCCGGGTGCTGATTTGATTGCTCAGGAATCACAGTGCTTTAAACAATAGAGGTTGTGAAAAGCCATACTAGCAGCCCAATTGTCAGTCCTAGAAGGGACAATGTGGCCATATGAGGTGCACCAAAATCTCCCCAAGAGGATAAGGGACTAGGATTCCCCCCAAAGTGAAATCCTTGGTTGGTGGACTCCATTTTCTCAACCTAAGACCAATGAGAGAACAGTGATGTTATTCCGATTAAAATAAATTTTATGATGCTTTGACACAACTTGCTTTTTCAATTTTTAAGAGTCGAGAAAAAGCTAAAGATGACTCTAGTCGCCTTCGACTTTTAATGAGAAAGAAGTGACAAGTGCTCAGATGGACCATTTCTTTTAAGGAGTCTGAAAAGGAGCGAAAGTGATTACTCTAGAAATCTAGACAGAGGGATTACCAAACCAATCGCAAAACTACAGAATACTTTTTACAGTATGGCAGTCAATCTTCCCAAGTGTTTAGCGCATTGCAATCCATAGGGCGACAGACATGACTTCCTAAGGATAAAGGATATAGCCTATTGTGGTCTCCCAATATATACTTGATGGTACATGGGAGCACAAGTCCGTACTAGCACTTGTCATCTCAAAGACGAGGAATCACCCAAGCTACGATGAAAGCGATAGTTACCAGGCTTGATGACATCGTAATAGATCTTTAGTCTAGATTTCTAAATGTTGTGTGTTAGGTTCCAAAGTGTTTTTATGTTCATTGAAATTTATTTTACATTTGATCTTTCTTAAGAAGTTTATCTTTAAGGTTCACCACGTGATGTAGATATACAATTCCTAAATATGCAATCTAATATGATAAACAATGATTTATTTTCCTTTTGCAATGAAAATCCTAGTTACTAAGGAAAGAGAAGCGAAATTCTTTCAACATAGAGTAGAGAGCACACACTAACATGCACTATCGTAAATCAATTTCCACAATCAGTCTAAATGCAAATGCACATGCATGTATTTGTTTTCCACTTTATTAATTTGTGAATGACAAAAGAATGCTAAGTACATATTTAAATTATTTTCCTTTCAAAGTGACAGTACTAACAATTTTCTTTTCAAAAAACAGAAGGAATACTAAGACGACACTTTGCGATTTTGAATTGAAAACTACTTTCGACACTTTAAATACTATTAACTAAAATCAAATACCAGAGCAAAAGTGTAATCGACTATGAAAAAGAGGAGGATTCTTTTCTTTGATTGAAAATTACACTTGCGACACTTTCAAATCAAAATACGACAGTTCAATTAAGCTATTGTTTGCAAAGGAGAACTGTAAACGGTGAAAAATACATAAAAACATTCACAATTCTTTATACAATGCAGGCTGAATAATGCAAAGGAAGGGAGTTTCAACAATGGTATACTGATCATAGACAACAAAACTACTGAATGAAGCTGAAGACAATGAAGAGAAAACCAAAATCTGGAGGGAGAAACAGTCTTACCTAATCATTGCACCTGTAACACAGGAAAACAGGGATGCATCTCACCTACAACACATGGGAGGTGAGATGCATTCAGACCACCAATGAGAAATAGTGCGATGGTCCAAGGATGAGACTAGGTTTGGTTTTTTGCTCACAGTTTGCAGCTTCGTTCAGGGATTTTGCTGAGCTAATGATAGGCAGTAAACACAAAGCATAGGGGCTGATCTAATGAGGTTACTTGAGCCACCACTAGGGCACTTGGGATGTTCACAAGTCAGATGTTAAGTTCATAAGCTAACCTGGAGATGGACTGAAACAATGTTGATCTACTTTGCAGTTGCATGGCAAAAGCAGTTTGAAGGCTAGCTGGCTTAACTTCAGGCTCCATCTGTATTTTATAAAGCAAACAAATAGAAATAGCAAACAAGCTATTCACTCCTCAGTGGAGTCTCCATTTTTTTATCGGGAAAACTAGTGTCCATTCAGAGCTGTTAGTCCCACTAAGATGGGTAGCTATCTTAGAAACAAACAAACTAAAGTCACTTGTCTTTTCCTTTATGAGAAATAGATGAGAGAGAAGAAAAGAGTACCAACCTCAGTCTTTCGCTTAGCTCCTTACTTGTTTCCTCTCCCCTTTGACAGATCTTTTCCACTCCTTCCTTACTTGTCCCACTTCAAAGAACACCTATAGAGTCAAAGCAACATAATACCATCAAAGAATAGATGTAACAACCATAAAAAATATAGGATCAGATATATATTAACCATAGGAATGTGTATATCAATACAAGATTCAGAGATATACAAGAATATGGAGGAAAACTCAAATAGCTTTATTGATAGAAGTAGTAGAAGAGAGGATTACAACCCGTTGATCTAACCCAACACCATCCTCCCAGCATGAAAGCCCTATTGACCTCATGAAAAGCTAGATCACCCAACACTATGATGTTCTATAGAGAAGCCAGCAACACTTCCTTACAAGATGTAAAATTTCAGCCTCTGGATCTCTAGGATGAGTGATCCATATATAGATATTTGCGGGTGGGTGATTCGGCTTCTGGGTTTTTGATTAGTGTCATTTCACTGATAGTTCTTGGTTCCACTTGGAGATTTCATGATCTCTTACTCATCCCTGGGCAAATTCAAAGAGGCAAGTGTCAAATGGGCAATTTCTAGAAGATTCTCTGGGTTTCCACCTAGCCAACTTCCTTTTTCATTTGTCTTCTCTCACCCATCACAACCTATAGAAGGGCTTTTCAGTATGCATCGTACCCCCCATGTGCAATAGGTGAGATGCATCGCACCTTGACCATGCAACAGGTGAGATGGTCCAGTTCTGACCAGTTTTGAGTAGTTTTTCAGGGAGAACTTCTCAGAGATGATGTAATCAACCAACTTTGTTCCTTTAGGGTGTGTAACAACACTCTCAAGGGCTTAGAAGCCCTTGGTTTATGGACATATGAGATTGGAGTTGCAGTGCCAAAGTATGTCTATAACACTAAGATATAAAGCCATAAATCCTATTCTACACATCCAAATCATAATGCATATCCATGTATTAAAAGACATCAAAACCTATGCTAAACCTATACCTAAATTCAAAACCTAATGGAATTCAAAATACATTACCAAACCTAAGTGTTAAACCTAAACTTCCCTATCAGCCTATTTTGTATGTTAAAAAAACATTGCAAATCAAATACAAATCACATAATAGTCCCCTGACCGGTGGACTAAACCACGTGGGAACCATTTACATGTGAGCAGGAAGATAGTCCCAAACCATAGGCAGTTAGCTGCGTTAGATCTTTAGCCACAATATGCATGTGAGCAGGAACAAGGTCAACTGTAAGGTTAACCTAAACACCTAACCACCATCTTGACTGCATCGGAGCCTAACCATGATGGAACATGTGAATAGACAAGAGATAACCATCAGGTTAACCTAAAACCGGTCTTCGGAACCATCGAGCGGAGCTGTCACATGCAGTTATGCTGACCACAACCACTAGGTTTGACTTGCAAGCTAGTGGCTTATGACAAGACCACAGTTGCACTGATTGCTCACATGTGGATCGTTAAACTATTCTGCGTCGTTAGCATGATTGTTGGTGGATAATAGTTAATGCAGAGTCTAATGTGGGTTTGTTATGTATTCTTATTAAATATTTACAAACAACTTTTGTAAAGTAACTATGTGACACACCAAAAACTCATTCTAAAACCCTAACTCACCCTTCAAGACAACACATACATGCCAAATAGTCAGAGGTGGTTATGATACATCTACAAGCCTTTTTAAGGTAGATTTAGTCATTGAATATGAGAGGAGTACTTTTATGTTTTCATGTGCAGGTTCTAGAGGTTAGAGGCAAATTTTGTTTTATGAGTTTCGGGAGCATCGAGAGTTGGATTTGGAAATGATAAGTAGTGTTGGAAAGATAGTCAAGAGAACTATCTAATGACAGAGGTCAAAATTTCCTGTGTGGAAGTTCAATCTATCAATTTTACTGTGTAATCGACTTCTTCTCTCTCATTCCTAATGAAACAGTCACCCATCTTGAAAGCGAACCCATAGACGTAGTCCATCAGGGATGAAATCTGTAACTAATATTGTTGTCCAGTAGATTTGTGTTTTCACTATTTACTTTTGTTTTGCATCTTAATTATGTTTATTAGCTATCATAAAGTGTTATGTCCAAGAAGTTTTCCTCGATTTCCATGCTTTTAGTTAACATTCAACTCATTAATGGCTAATCAATTCTACATCAGTATTTAGTATATGGTCATATCACACTAATCATATCTGACCCTATCTTGGATACTTCACCTCTTATCCCTTGATCTTATCCTCGCATCATGTGTGAATCTCATGCCCATAATGGCAAATTATAATCTACCACACTTCTATAAATTTACTGTAATCCATAAGATCAGGGTTGGATTTTGGAGATTGGTAGTGCCATTACATTTTTGCCTTGAGCCTAAAGGAGTCATCATATTCATGCGCTAGGGTTGATCTTGAGGTGGTCTTTGTGACAAGGAAGGATAATTCAAATTGGGGAGACATCTACAAAGTTTACTACTACTTATGGTTGTAAACCCTCTACTAGTTCTATTAATACAAAGAGTGCTTTATTTTCGTATATCTGTTATGTTATGTTTTCACTCATGTATTTCAATGCCATGTTGATTCATTGAATAGATATTTTATATTAAGCTTTGTGGATGTGGTGGACCCTTTTCTTATTTTACTCATGTGTGCAAGTTCTAATTATAGTGATTGGAGCTACATTTCAAGCTTACAAGCAAGGAGGAAAGGATAACTTGCTACATATACGAGGTAGGATTCTTTCCCATAATCTAATTTGTTTAAGGAAAAATTATGTTTTTTGTCTTCTATTTCTAGATAAAACCACTAGATCTAGGGAATTCACTTGTGTCCACAATCATGATAATTCCATATATCATACACAGTGTATCATATTGATTTGTGTCATTTTTTCTTAAATAATTTATCATTTTCAATTATGTCGATTATTGGAAATGTATCATTTTCACATGTTAGTGATCTACTATAATATGTGAATTTCACTTGTTTTAGTTATATATGGTGATGATGTTATCAATATTGACTCATCAATTTTTTATGTGTGATTGTTTTAATTTACTGCTCATCATGGATGTTGTCAAATTCGTTTAAATTGTAGATATTTGAATCACTTGTTTTAATTATATATGATGATCATGTTACAATAATTATTTATTTATTTTATATATACTAGATGTTTTAGATTCTATTTTGATGGAGATTTAATAAGAATAATGATGTTGTTAGTTTGGATGGATGTTTGTCTCACTAAAAATTATTTATAAATGTCATGCTATCAAATATTGGAATTTCATTCATATGATCTATTGTATAATAATATAACTTATGTAAGGGACATGATATATTTAACTAATTAAATTGAAAAGAAATATAGCAATTTAATTCTATGTGAAATAATCATCATTTTTGGAAGAAGAAAAAAGCAACAATGGAAACTAAATTGCAATAAAAATTGGAAGCCACACAAGAAGCAAAATGAGAAGCACAATTCGACACAAAACTATAAGCTAAAATAGAAGAGAACTTGGAATAAAATCTTAGCGCTAATTCCAATGCAAAAATTGGCGTTATTCCTAATATTCTTTCTGATGCTATTCCAGGAATTACTTTCAGATTTATGCTTGGTAGTATCTATGACATGGTTTTAGGCACATATTCTTACACAAAATGTTGCCATTATTTTTCGCACAATTTTTCCAGTGCGATTCTATAGGTTTTAACCCCATACATAAATTACCTTCATACAAATTCTAAAAAATAGAAAATAGACAATGGCGAGAACATAAAACATATATACATAGAGATTTTCCCCTAGATGCAAAAACTGGAACTACTAGATTGATTTTTCATTATTTTCCTTTCAATGTTACAATACATATATATACATGTTGAAGCATACAAAAACCCCAATCTATTATCCCTGGATTATAATATAACGATAGTTCTTTTGACTAGATCTACAAAATACCATGGGCAAAAAACATCATGCCCAAAACCGTGTGCAAAACCCATGCACAAAACCATAGGTAGGTTCACCCACCTAATATAGGGTCAAAAAGAAGATCCCCAGGGACTGCCCTAGATCCTGTATAGGGGGGCTACTTCACCCCTATTGCACCCAATGCAAAAAACATGGGGTCATTTCCCCCCTGTGACCTCTCCCGCGCATGCGACTAGTTGTCCATAAAATATAACACACACTCGAGATATTCTAGTCATTATCTCTACTGTTATTTCTTCCACTAAATCTAGTGGTATGTTAAAGATAACTGATTATGCCCATTTTTGTGCTAGAAAAAATTTCCAATTCATGAATTGAAATACACTCAATTATGACATTGTTTTAGGCACTATTTTCTTGTTATGTTGTAGTGTCTGTATGACGATAGGTCCTAGGTCGCATTCTTGAGTTTACCATTACTTGTCCCCAGCCTTTAGCTCCTACATAAAAAATTATGTTACACAGTATGACTCAAAATAACGTAGGGAAAAATAACACCATAATAGTAATGGGGTTGTAACCATACATGAAATAGCCCCCGACTAGTGCAATGGTAAAACACTTGGTTCATGTAATACAAGTTGCGGAGTTTAACCTATGGCCCGTTAGGATTTTTGGGCTATGGCTAGATTAAAATTCAAATATAATTTTACCAACTTCCTATACAAAGTGAGTTGGTTGTTGCATTTATTGAATCATTATTTTTTTATTGAGGAGGTGACTGGAGTGATCCCCATTAACTTTCAAATTTAAATAGTTGATAATAATTAAACTTGAAGCATGTGTGTGTGGTTGTTCATTCCAAGCAACATTTATTGGCATGCTAATATATCATTGTGTTTGTTGACAGTGAAGTCACATAGTCTATTTCCCAAACTCCAAATTTTAACCTCAATGATAACATCTAAAGCTCAAATAGAATAATGGCAGTTAATTATAAAAGGAATATTGCTTAATGGTAAGATTGTTGGTTTCTTGTGCATAGGTTATGGTTTCAAACCCACTTGATGAGCTTTTCACCAACCACTCATTGATCATCCACACCTCTTTTAGGATTTCCATCTAGTAGCTCCTAGATGGACCACGAAACCAACTGAGTGACTTTTCATGTTACAAACATGTCAATTCCATGGTAATGCAACATTACTACAATGTTAGTGCCACATAAACCTCATGCCACATCAGTGGTGCCACATGTTGCAGTCTAGTGCTACCACTTTTCATCCTCGTCAGTGCGCCTTACCACATGTCACATTGATTGGTCCAAGTCTCATGCCACATCAACAACATATAGTCTAGTCAACATGCCATATCAACATCCATACTACAACATAATCATTTCCCACACTACCATGTCATCATAATATATTCTTCCATGCCACCATCCGCGTCACTCTTTGTACAAACAAATGTTATCTCTTCATGATCCCACATGTCACACCTATACATATTATTTCCTATTTGGAAAAAATTCAGAATACCATAACATTCTCATACTACAACCACTTCGCTTTGTTCTTATATTTTTGGAAAGCTCTCAATGAGCTATTTGACACAAGTAAATTTACATCAAATTTTGATACCTTTCAATTTACGTGGGTTTAGATATCCTCTTGGATCAATTAAGGACTCTAATATTCGAAATGATTATCTCAATTGGGGAGAAGAGTTGGTGGAGGGATAAACCTATGAGATCAAATTTCTTCTACGTAAGTTAAAAATAATTTCTTCCAATTATTCTAGAATTTACTAGTTGTTCATATGACCCTTTTTCTTGTGGTCATTGTGCTAGATTATAATTTCCTTCATAGGTTTGAAATGAAACCCAGAATATTGGCATCTGTTTTTCCTATTAGAACTTTTTAGGCTTCTTTCCTTCATTTCAAAATGACTCTACATAATGTTTTGACTTAACGCTTTGTGACTGAGTTTCAATCTTTTCATCTAAATGTCTTAGCAATGCTTCATAGGTCAAAAGTGTTGAAATCCATTTCTTCAATGCCCTCATTCTTGTTCAACAACTTAGAATCTTTATTTGATGATTTTTAAGGATCTAAAGTTGGGTGTTATGAAGAGGTAAGAGGAGGAACCTTAGAGGATTATTGGGGTTTTTTTCTATCAAGAATGTCTATCTCCAAGAGAAAAGGGTTTGTAGGGGCGCTAGGGATTAAATATTTGAAATAAGTTCAAAGATGTTGCTAGTAGCAAGGGTCTTTCTAGAGTGTGTCTCTGGGAGTGGATCCTTAAGTCCATGGTGGTAGTTAATCATTCTAGAGATTCCATCCTAATTTGCATCTTAGCCTTGATATCGGGTGGTCTTAGGAACTATCATGGGGAAATTTTTGTAGAGATACCCATATTCATGACATTTAAAACAACAAAGAAAAATATAGTTATAGTCCAAGTTTTTTGATAATATATATTAATTAACCTAAAAAGTAGATTTAAGATACTCATATAAACATATGCAGACACAAGATATGTATATTTATTTTTTACTGTATTCTCATACTCTTAAAAAATAAACCAAAATATTTCCAATGCCTTTTAATATGTCTTCATCTGAAAATGCTTTGAGAAAGGAATGCAAGGGAATCCAAAGTGGGGTGTCATAAATCATCATTTTCCAAAACAAATCTCTTTATATAAAACCTAATATATATATAATCTAGCGAAGTTGAAGAAATATGGTACATTTTCGAAAATAATTATACCATCTTCCACATTAGCAAAGATGGTAGTGAAAAATCCATTTTCCACCATCTCCATTTTGATTTGTTCCTTTAGATTCCACTTGTTCGGAATCTAGTATGACAGGGATTTTTTCGAGGGCCAAATTCCAAGGAGTTTTCCCATTAAAGAATGGTCTATAACATATTGAATGTACTACCCAATTTGATTTTAATGCACTTCAATGCTGGGATCTATGGATGGTTTTGGAAAGTAGTGCCCTTGGCGTCTTCGACTAGCTGAAGTATGTCTTTAGGATCCTTTCTCCTAATTAATCCATTAATGAATTAATTCATTAATCACGAAAATGGTCCGCTACAGTAAGTTTGCTACCAGCCATGGCGGAATGAATTGCAGAAACCATGTGAGCACGAGGAAGTGGGTGAAAAGATCGGGTACAATTTTTTTCCAAGAGAATCTTAAACAACACGTATTTCAGGCTCACCTTGACACATACCTGTTGATTGGGAACTCTCTTCTTTTTTAATAGATAAAATAAAAGAAATACATACAAAACTTTTCTGCTTAAGATGTTGTTACCTGATATGGGTAAAAAAAGGCAGTTGAGTCATACTTAATCATTATGACTCTTATATATAATAGAAATATCGGAAAAAAAGCGAGAAAATGAAAAAATGAGAAATTCAAAAAGATAAGAAAATAAATAAATTTTTATAAAAATAAAATGGAAAATGGAATATTATTAATGTAAAATTTATATTGCAGGTACTTTTAAAAGTAAGGCGAGCATAAGATAAAAATAAAAGGGTTATTTTACAAAAATAAGAAATAAGATTACATATTATTACTTGTATAAGCGTTTGATTCTCGCTATTAACATTATACCTCTTCAACGTATTACCTATTTTCCTCTTTGAGTCATGAGTAAAGATTAAACTGTGTATTTTTTAGTTCACATCATTTCACATCACTTTTATCACTAATTAAACTGCATGAGAAACAATAATATATATATACACGATTTTCATATATAATTATAATTACGATCACAATTATATATATTTATATTTATGTAATTATTAATATAATTATTAATATAATTAGTATGGAACAATGGGTTTAACATTAAATATAATATGATTTTATAGTTTTTATGGTTTATCTTTGTTACTATATAATTAATGAGTTTATTTTGAGTTATTAACTATACTAATTAATTTGAGAAGATTAATTAATATATACTTTTAAAGGAAACTCATGTCAACTATTTTATAGTTCATCAATTTGAATAAGAAAAAGACTGAATTGTAAAAACTGAAAGGATGAAAGGAATGAAACTAATGGTCTTATACACTATTTTCAGTGTTGTGGGTGTTAAAATATCATTTCATTTAACATCGTATATGTTTTATCTTGGTACTGAAGATTAACTTCTCATCAACCACACAATTATTCTATGTGATTAATCTAAAAGATAGTCTCAAAATCATTATGGATCACAAAAATTTAAATATCATTTCATTTACGATAATATATGTTTTACCTTGGTCCTAAACAGGAACTTCATGTCACTAGGAAAATTATTCTATCTGATTAATCCGAAAAATAGTCTCAAACAATTATTTGTCCATAGGGCGTTGGATAAACCGTTATTGTGATTAGACCCTCATGGGGCGCTTTAAAACACTCCTTCATGTGAGAGTCACTAATTTAATTGTACGCCGCAATGACGATGATATATTAGATATGATAAATATATAGTTTTTTCTGTGTAAATCACCTGATATATTACATCACAAAAATGTTACATATGGTTACAAAAAAGGTTCAGAGGGAAAGGAGAAAATGCAAGCCTGCGAAACAAAAGACCACTTATATAAGCCCTGTAACCTATCGTTTTTTCATACAAGAAACATACTATGTAACATTTAACACAAACTTAACTTGAGTCAAACATAAACCAAAACTGAAAACGACCAACCACAAAGGGTTTCCAGACAATAAGAGAGAAACTACTATCATAGAAGGCCGCCTAAAGGCCCCCCAAAGCTTACATTCATCAGACATAGAAAATAAAAAAGCAAAGGATAAACATAAACCATCGTAGAAGACCGCCCACTAGGAATCCTAGTGGTCGATTTTGGCAACGCCTAGCGAACCAACAACACCATCATCTCCCTTGGGAACACTGTCGGGCTTGTGGCATATGATGATGGTTGTTTTGGAATCATCTTCAGGGATTTCAATAGAGACATTTAGCACATGGCGCATGTATAGCTTGAAGAGCCGAATAAACCCTCCCAAACTCTGAGCAAGCATTTTAAGTTCCTCCGTGAGGGAGTTGATGGAAATCTCCAGCTTGTCTAGTCACATCGAATTCTTAGCAAAGGCCAGGGCATTCGCCAGGTAGGCCTCCTTGAAAGTGGTACCTTGCATGCTCATGGCTTTTTCAAGCATCGTTTTCATCTACCAAACGAGACTCTATGTTCTCAGGTACTGGGTAGCTCTAGTTGTTGGGGTGCCCGAGTTTGAGATCCAATCTACCTCCTCACTGATGGCCGATAAATATATAGCCTTACCAACCATACAGAAAACAATTAATAAATTTTAAAATAACTAATATAATATATTAATTAAAATTTTATATATATTTAAATTATGCGTAGAAATTCAATTTAAACTAAACTTAATTAATAAAATTTAATTAAGTGTTGAAATAATTTAAAAATGTTATGATCATTTTCTAATCTTTTTTATTTTATTTATATATATTTATTTGATATTATGGATATTTTTGTTTTTATTTCTTTATCAACTCACTTATATTTTATAGTTTCCTTTAAAATCAATATCATTTTGAGAGACTATTCATATTTTATTCGTCTCCTCCTTCAAACATGAATATGATATCCTCAATTTTAATGTCAGCTAATCCAAAGGTTTTTTGGAATTTTTTTTCTCAAATATAGATTGTAATATTAAATAAATATTGTATTTTATTTGGAAAGTTTTTTTCCTAAACATAGAGTGTAATATTAAATACTTATGCTATTATTATTTTTATTTTTTTTGGAAAATGAACGGTGATCGATGTTTATATATTTACATGAATATTTAAGAATACGACTTCAATTCCTTAACTTTGTCTTTCAATGATATGCTTTAGTTTGTAAAATATCATCTTATCTTATTAAAATCGGAGTAACCACAACATTCTTTCCAGCTATAGATAGTCTCTCCAGCACACAATTTTTTAATCATGCTTCCTAGGAGATCGCTAGCAACACCTTGAAAATGATTACCAGCTTTACGACTAACTCTTTTTTCCCTCAACCATGAATGCTACGAGAATAACTACTGACATATATTCCGGTGAGCAATTCCTTTGATAAATTAAATTAAATAGTTAATTTATGTGAATATTTGAATAAACAACATTACTAGGGGCTCCTTATGAGGTTGTTAGATTATTTAAGAAGTCAGATGTATTCCAGTTACCATTTTGTTAAGCAAATTATATTAAACATTCCAGTCATGTGAACATCTAGATATATAATATTATTATGAGATATTTTATTTAATTTGAGTTTATTTTGATGGTATGTATTTAGTAATTTGAGAATATTGGAGAGTATATTTGGGGCTTCAAATGAGTCCATAGTCTAATTTATATAAAGTTTTCATGGTTAGAAGAAAAACAATATAAGAAGAAAACCCAATGTTTTCCGCAATCACTATTAAGGGGTAAAATTTTTCAAACAGAAGAAAATGTACTATCTTCAAAACAATGTTAGAGCAATTAATTAAGAAGAAGAAAAAAGGTTTCAAAATCTTTAATAGTCATGAGCTAACAAATATAATTCAAAGTGCACTTGAGAAGTGCAAAGGGACAAAAAATAGGAAATGAGAGTCAAAATGTTTTCTTGTAAATGCTTGGTTTCATGAGGAATGCAAATGGAAAGGAGAACCTTGAAAAAGGCTACGAAGGAGAAGATGAATGTAATGTTATATAAACAGATACTAAAAAGGAAAAAAGATGAGTTCATGCAAACAAGGAGAGAAGAGTTAATATATCTAAGTGAGAATAACCCAAATATTTTTTCACATGAACATCAACCAAGGAAGAAGCAAATTTGAAATAATATTACAATCAACCAATGGTTTGAATATGAAAGAAAACTCTATGAGAATGAATCAAAGGCGGAGCTTCCTCCAAGATCAACACAACTACAATGTTCTTCAAGTTACAGGAGGTCGAGATTGGAATTAAGAAGTTGAAAACAGGAAAGGAAAATGCTTGGTTGAAATTCGAGTAGAGTATCTAAAATTGGGAACGAACACTCTTGCATCATAGATCATGGAAATATTCAACAACACCATTCAACAAGGATTCCTTAGAGACTAGACAACTAGCCGATAAATACTTCTTTTTAGAAGTGGAGACATTAATAAGCCTTCTAACTATAGAACAATTATGATTAATCATTTGTTTACAAATCTTTTCAGCAGTATAGTACAAAATTGAATTAGTAAGCGGGCAAAAGTAAATGAAAAGAGGGAAAGAGGACAATGAGCTTTAGGCCTAAGAATTCTATATTGGATCATAGTATAACATTGAGACACATTGTTGAAAATGTTTGGGAGGACAAACAAGAAGTACCATTCTTCTTTGTTGAGTTCACAAAGGAATTTGACACAGTGATGTAGAATGAAAGAACTTGAAATTCCTTTTCATTATAGAGCCATTGCCCATAGAATTTATGAAGAGGTGAAAGTAAAAATTAGAACCTCAATAGGTATTTCATAAAGCTTTAGAGCTGACATTGGATTCAAGCAAGGTTACCCTCTATTCGCTACTCATTTTGGTTTATATATTGATAAACAGGAAGAGTGGCTAAATTCGCAAGGTGGAGATGTTGTTTGGTTTGGGGAGTTTGTAGTATAACTTCTTTAATATGTTGGTGATATTCTATTTATTTCTAAATTTTCTGATGGATAGCAAATGCACCTATATGCCCTTCAACAATTTTGTAGAGCAATGGGGATGCAATTCAATACTAGCAAGACCAAAATATTTATTTTCTCTAATAAAAGGAAGCAAAGCTAACATACATTCTTCTTTTAAGGAAACATTCTTGAAGAAGTAAATGAGTACAAGTACCTCAACATTGATTTTAACAACAAACTTAATTGAGAGTACTACAAAAAGAAGAAAATTTTAGGAAGGTGGAAAGAACTATATGCTCTTCAAAACAGATGTAAAGAGGTAGAGTTATGGGATTGGAAAATGATTAAAGTGATTTTTTGACTCCTATTTTGTCCAGTGATTCTATATGGGTGTGAATTGTGGGCTAGCATCACCCCCGTCTCAAAATGGAAAGAAGTTAAGAAAATCCAAAAACACTTGATCATGGGAAAGTTTGAAATAATAAGTTAGGTACCACATGAGATAATGTTTAGTGAAACAGAAGCAACTCCCATGGAAGTAGTTTCTATGGTGCGGCTCATAAGATATCTCAAAAGAATTGAGGAAATGGGAGTAGGTAGATGGCATAATGTTATCTTCAATGAAGGCATGAGTGAAAGAATAAAAGCATGGATGAAACAAAACTACACATGGATGCAAAAATGGAATATCTACATGAATGTCTATCCCACAAATAGCAAGGAGCTAAAACAATTTGTTTTGGAGAAGTTTCGTAAACGAGTATGGGGAAAAGAGTTGGGGTAAAAAAAGAAGTATTAGGTTGAGGATTTCATGCCTATGTGTGATCTAAAACAAAAGGAGATCATTGGAGCTAGAATTGTTGAGAGAAAATGTTCTTATTGCTCAATTAAGAACCAACTTTCATCAACTTCGGTGTGAAATAGGATGGTGGAAAATGACTAAAGAAGCTTTGGAAGAATGAGTGTGTTAATTTTGCACATCTAGGGAATGTGATGCATTCAAAGACATGAGAGAAAGTTATGGGAATTTGTTAGCATCAGTTTCTTGGCATTATTTTTTAGCGAGGGGGTTGTTGGAAGGTTGGGCCAACTCATTATCAATATGAATAAGAAAATGATTGAATTGCAAAAATCGAAAAGTGGGGAACAAATGATGCCATAGGCTATTTAGGCTATTTTTAGTGTCGTTGACGTGAAAATATCATTTCATTTGATTTCATTTAGCATCTTATATATTTAACCTTGGTCCTCAACATGACCCTCCCTTCAAGTAGAAAATTATGTTGTGTGATTAATCTAAAAGATAGTCTCAAACAATCATTATGGATCACAAAAGTCTGATATAAAATTAGAATGCGTTATATAATTGGAAATATTTATATAATGTAATTATATATTTTCCTCTTATATTGAATAATAATTTATTTGTCCATTGGGTCTTGGATAGATCATGATAGACACTGTGTTAAAAAACTACTTGATGTGAAATCGGTTCTCTGTTAGGACACTCCTTGACGTGAAGTCACCGGTTCAATTATTCGCCCCAATCGAAGTGATATACTAGATATAAGGGACATGATGAAGATGCAGCCTCACCAAACTTACAAAAGAAATAATAAATTTAAAACTAATTAGTATTCATATATTAGTTAAATGTTAATATTATTATAAATTATGTATAGAAATTAAATTTAAACCAATGTTAATTAATTAAATTTACAATAACTAATTATTATTAAGTTAAACTAATTTGGAAATATTAGTTAAAATGTTAATATATTATTTTTATTTTTTTTTGTCTAAGATTGGTAGAACTTTCTCTATTAATATTTTTAGACCATAAAATTGTCTTCAACAAAAAATGCAGGTGGCCTCAACTTTCCCGCAAGAAACCAGGTCTGTTGGCCACCTGTCTACGTTAAATGTTGTCCAAAATTGAAATAAAATTTTCAACACCATCCATAAAACATTAGATGTGATATCTACTATTAAATTAAACTTATAAAAATAAAGGCTAACTAACATATACCAAAATTTTTATTAGCGATTTGTTTCACCGTCAGATGAGTCGACTAGGGCTGGGACATTGACAGAGGACCCTTGGATTTCACTCCTCTTTATGTCCTATATGCTTTTCTAAATCTTGTTCAGTACGAGATTGCTCATGTACAGTTGTATCTGGACTATAGCAATTTCTATATGAAGATCCTTCATGCTGGCCTCCATTGTTCATGCTTCCTCTTGTACCTCATGTTCCTTGTATAGTGTCATTGCTTGGGCCACTATGTTCTTCATAATCTAGTATTGCTAGACTATTTGCCAAAACAATGTGTGCGGGCCTTTGGTATGGCCTGGATCTTTCACCATGGTTTTCCATTCTTCTATCTCTATATCCTGATTGGTTATGTTGTCGCTAAAATCTCTCTACCACTTTGCAATTTGAGCTCTTACTTCCAGCAGATTTCCAACCATATATGGGTTTATGAGGATCTACATGTGTTCTGTCCGAGTGCTTCTGCATCTTTGTTTGGGCCTCTATTGGAGGTTGCGTTTAGGTTTCCTTATTAGCATTCACGGTCGCATTTAAGGTTCTAGTCAAGGAATCTCTCCTCTCTAGTGCCCTCGCCTAGATTCTACCCCTGGTTATCCCATGAGGCCAAAGGCTGTTAGTCGGGTTTGGGCTCAGTTCGAGTCGAGCTAACCACAACCCTGCAACTTTGTCCATGATGGTTCCAGGCTCCCTACCCTTGATAATTATTTCTTCCTTCCCATGCCTTAGGTACCACCTGCCTGAAGCGGTAGGCTTCCTACTCACTCCATTATAGAATTCCCATTGGGCATCCTATCGAGCCTCATTTCCTCGATTTTTATTTACCCATAGATACACTATAGATTTCTTGAGCCCCCTCACTCCACCAAAATTCTAGTCATAGACTCTCCATTTGACCTGATTAGAATCCTTAGCAACCCAGGTCTCAACTCATTCTGAGTCATGGCTCTCCTCAGCACTCACCCCGGGTTCCTCTGTAAGATTCATTTCTGTGATGCAAGCTAGAAGGGAAGCCAGAGTAACATACCAATGATTTTCAACGCAACCCGTTTTCCTCTAGATGTCCTCCAGCCCGCATTCACCACCTTCTGTTGCACATTATTTCTCCTTCTCCCTTTGCATGCAACTACCTTCTCTCCCATCTGCCTCTACCTCTTGTTGCTTTGTCTAGCTGCCCCACCTAGCTTCCATACGGGCCCCCACATGCCCTCTTCCTCTTCCTGCCATCAAATCCTTCATTCAATTTCCTCGAAATGAGGTTCCCCAGACCCTTCCATTACTACCTTCCATTATTTCACTTGTGTCACCAGTTTCTCTTGTCATGGGTTTCCTTCTGTCATCTTGCCACTTGCCGTCGCTTGTCTGCCGACCCTCGCTTGACCCCAAACATCTTTCGCTCTCTTTCATCCTTGACCACACTTGTACTAGTTTCGTTCCATCCTCTTCCCTGCCTTGACCTGCATGTTGCCCCACCTACCTTTGTTTCCTCCCACTTCCCAATACCCCATTTGTCCTTTGCCCCATGTGGTTGGCTTCTAGCTCCTCTACCTCTCATCCCCTCTAGCCCACCTCAGTTGTTGTCTCCACTTCTCCCCTTCCACAAACCAATCGAAGGAAAACATTAATATATTATAAAGTAGGTGTAAAAATTCAATTTAAACTAAACTTAATTAATTAAATTTACATTAACTAATTATTATCAAGTTAAAATAATTTAAAAATATTTCAAAAAAACTATCATCATTTTCTAGCAATGTTTAATATTTTATTTCTTTAATATGATATTTGCTATTATTATATTTTTTTTTTTTTTTTTTTAAATAACTCACTCATATTTTGAGTTTCCTTTAAGATCAATATAATTTTGAGAGACTTTTCATATTTTATTCGATACCTCAGTCAAACATGAACATGATTTCCTCAATTTTAATGTCGGTTAATCGAAATTTTGCTTGGAAAGTCTTTTTCATGGATAGATTCTAATATTAAATAAATATCATATTTTTTTTGGAAAGTATTTTTTGTAAACATTAATCCTAATATTAAATATTTATCCTATTTTATTTGATTTTTTTTGGAAAATGAACGGTGATCGATGTTTATAGATTGGCATGAATCTTTGAATACGACTTCAACTGTTTAACTTTACTTTCGATGAAATGCATTACCTTGTAAAAATATCATCTTATCTTATTAAATTCTAGATAACCACAGCATTCTTTCCAGCTATAGATAGTCTGTGCAACAAACGATTTTTTAATGATACTCCATAGGGGATCGCTAGCAACATCAGCTATGAAAATGATTGCCAGCTTTATGACTAATTCTTCTTTGTCAACCATGAATGCTACGAGAATAACTACTCACATATATTCCAGCCCGCAATTCGTTACATATACTAAATTAAATTAAATAGTTAATTTATGTGAATATTTGAATAAGCAACATCACTAGTGGTTCTTTATTAAGTTGTTAGCTATTTAACAAGTCACATATACTCCACTTAACTTTTCCGTTAAGTAAATTATAATAAACAATCAATTCATGTGAATATTTAAATATATAATATAGAATATCATTATTAGAGAGTTACATATTGAAATTGAATATAAGGTTTCAGATCGAAATGTATGGACACATTTTATTGGCATCTAAATTTTAAAATTCACACTATAAAGTTAAACTTGAGATTTTAAAAGGAGAAGCTTTTTGAATAGAAAATTTTAAATTGAACGAGATATTTATATGAAGATGCAATTTCTTGTGATTTACAGTGTTTCTCACGACAGCTTTTTTTTTTCCGGTAAATCACATTTCGGAATGTTAGAAAAAAATGAATAAAATGACGTTAAAAGAATTTAGATTAGTTATTAATTAATAAATATTGTTTAAATATTATTTTAATGAGGAATTATTAATATTGTTAAATAAAGAAAGAATTGCTTAAATATTTATTTAATAAAATAGTATTATTTTCTATGAATAATTGATAATAATATACATGCATGAAGCATTTACTTTATATTAATGCTTAATAAGGAATTTAGGCTTCTGTGATCCATAACATTGTTTAGAAGATTTTCGGCGAAATCACATAAATAATCATTTGTCGACGCGTTTCGAACCAACCAGTGTGGTTCATCGTGAGGACAAGTTGAAGAACCAGATCCAGCTTAGCATGTTAAATAGTCTGAGCAGAGATTACAACAACATGCTACGCTGGATCTGGTTCTTCAACTTGGTTCTTCAACTTGTCCTGACGATGAACCACACTGGTTGGTTCTAAACGCGTCAACAAATGATTATCTATGTGATTTCGCCAAAAATCCTCTAAACTATATTAATGCTCTTAATCCTCTTTCTTTAATAGTAATTTTATTGCTGAGAATAAATAAAATGGAAAGCGACGTTTATGTTTTGGGTACGCTCTAGCTTTAGCTCCAAAATTAGTGTTAATGGCAAAGCGTAATCGGCCTCTGGTCGCAATCATCGCCTACGCGAACGATGACTCTGGGCAACATCTTGCCCATGAAGTTTCAATGGAGATGGAAACAGGTGGATACTTTACAAGCTTTCCTGGGAAGAGAGATTGAAACCAGAAAGCATCAACATAAAATTAATACAATACTCTCCATTATGAGGACAACACATACTTTGCAATGAAAGGATAGTTCCATCCGTCATCCCACTATAATAAATTTAAATTTACTCAGGACACCTCATAAAGCATCAAATTCTAGCGTCAATCGTCGTCGGTTGGTATCATACTGTTTGAGCTTAATAAAATATGAATTTGAAACATAGAATGGTACAAATTTCAGTGAGCTTCCATGGAAAACACAAATCTCTCCATGAAAATCAGAATAGGCATAGAAAACAATGAATCTTAGTTAACTTATATTAAAAAAATTAGAGATGGGGAAGCACCTTTTCTAAAAATTATTCCACTGATAAATCGGACATCCAATTAAAAGTTGTCCCCTAAAAGCTGTTTCCTCATTCTGGTTTTGTCACTTCTATGAAGTGACAACATGGTGCTGCACTCCAGTGGCTTAGATCACACCTCAAAAGCCTAGGCAAGTGGGGGATGGTTTTTCTTTAAACGAAGGGGAAATGGAATCTTTCAGACATTTCTAGGGTCCCTGCTTTTCTCTTTCCTTTTTCTATGCAGAATTTCAGTGGTTGTTGGATCATCTCCCATTGGCTTTGAGGAAAAATTAATGTACATGGGAGCATACACACTGCTTTTTCGTTAATTATGTTATTCATTTTTTCTGTCTTTATAAAGTCAGTCTAGTGTGATTCCATGGGAAGTATTTTTTGTACATGGATTTGCTATCCATGCACGCAGTCACATCACTTGAGCGTGACTGGCAACAACAGATTCATGCCGTGAGGGACCAAGGTGCTGTCAATGGCCGGATTCTCTTTTTGTTAAAAGTTGAAGCATCTTTGGGTTCCAAGAAAAAACATACTTTATATACTGGAATTATGAAAACGACAGTACGATGTTATATATTGAAATGATGAAAACGACAGTACGATGTTATATATTGAATTTATGAAAACGACCGTACGATGTAAATTATTTGAGGGGTTCACCGGATCATGGAAATTTCACAGGTCTCGCCTCAACGTTTTCGAAAAAGTTGCAGAAACATCGCATCATTTCGATGGAGAAAAATGTTTTAGATTTTTAAATGTCAATCATTCATTATAAAACAAAACAAAAATAAAAGGTGATCACATTTAATGATGGCTGTAGGAAATTAGTGGAGAATGTATTTACATGAAAATATTGGATAGACAATGTTCCTGATTGGTCTGCCACGAGTTTCGAATCTGTGATCTGTTTCACCACTCTGCCAGCGCCTTCGGTTTTGCACTCGGCCACAAGGTAGAGACTGATCGTGACTTCAAAAGCTGCACTTTGGTAAAAGCTTAGTCGGTCGGTGTAGATTCATTTTAATATGAAACTTATTATGTTTGGATGATATTAAAATTCTATCAATTTTATGATATATGATGTCCTTTTCCATAGTGATGCAATATAATAGGCAGGGTTGGAATTTGACGGGCAAAATGCATGTCAGGCATTTTGACCGTATTTCACGTTTAAAAATTTTAAAAAGCCGTTTTTTGTGATGGGCTTTCAAAGTTCTAAAACGTATTTTTTACTG
>APFE030709394.1:40089-53982 GCA_000404065.3 Pinus taeda
AAAGGACGCGTTGGGTCACTTCCCGAGGTAACTTATTAAGGTATAACGATGAACTATCGAGGTTTTATTTGATCTAAGGAAACCTAATAACATCTGGCTCTGTCAGGTATCCTGTGCATTCCATTGCTCGATAACCTCTATCAGGTAATTTACTCTCTGCTCACGATTTTACTGCTAATTTTTTCCTTCCGATTTGATTTTCGTGTCTAATCCAGTGCGTCTCTGGTCTGGTTCGCAGGTATTTCAGGTTGTTGTATTACCATTCGTGTTTCAAGGGAGATTCAAAATGAAAACATTGTGTTACATCAGTTGATGCACTTGATTTTCAGGTCGGTACTATTTCACGTTGATCCTGAAGATTGTTTTTTCAGACTACACTACAGGGCTCATTACTTGAGGGACAGTGCCATTTTAGTGCATTAGGATCTTTTAGGGTTTTAACGTGGGCTAGAAAGTTACGGCTACATTTGTTTTACTGTATTTTTTGTGGGTAAATGAAAAAATCCGTCATAAACACGATGCTATCAACTTTGGACTGTGGATAAGGGCTTTTGGGGAGTTATATAGATACATAATTTTTAACTTAACGTCTTATATATTTATCTCGTGGTCATACTTTTTTCAATAGTTCGTTGTTTCATACTTCTAAAATTTTTGTTACAGCTAGGGTTTGATTGTAAATTGTTGGCTTTAAATGATAATTTAAATATATGAAATGGAAAACCATCAAGCTTTTTACCTTGGACTGATTATATACTTTAAATGAGCAAATTTCAAATGTTCAACACTTTTTATTGAAACCTCCACAATTGAGTTTTTTCAAATTTCGGTTTTTTCCTTACGATAAATATATGAAAATTTTCAACATAATTGTTTATTGAATGGTAATTTTTTAATCAAAACTTTATTAGTGAAGGGTTAATTTATTATGAGAACATCACTCTTGAAGGGCAAAATTTTTAATATAACATTTCTTGACGGGAAGCATAAGAACCCAAAACGTCAAAAAAAAATTGTATGACGGGTAAAAAAAAATCCAAATTCCTACCCTGATAATAGGTTATGTAAAGTATATAAAAAATATAAGATCAAATAATAATATTGAATCATAACCAAAAAGGTATTGGTATCAAATAAAAGACAAAATAATATATTATTTATAACTTTTTCATGCAAGTAACGTTAAATGAATTTTACATAAACAAACATTAATAGAGTATATATACTTGACTTAAAAAAATATAATTAATAGAATATTTAGAGAGTTGTGTATTTTTATTTTTTATTTTAATTAATAGACTTAGGAAGGATTTATCACTTGATTCTTTTTTCATTTTTATTATTTAATATAATAAAAAAGTTATACAATTATTTAAGATGTAATGAATGTTTCCGAACAATATGCTCATCATATATTAAAGATCACGCAATTAAATACTATATTATTTCAAGATAGATACACTATATTAGATACATGGTATCTCAAATCTAACTAAGCTTAATCATCTCTAAAATACTACAAATAAACTCCTTATGATATTAACCAATAATAATAATATTAACAATGAAATATAATTACACATAAGAGAAGTAGGAGCTATACACTCCAATACACCCCTAAGTCCATTCTATTGAATTGCTCACTGTCTTCCCATTTGGGCCAAATGCTTCAATGTGACATGAAGAACATCCTCAGTGGCAAAGTCCATATCAGTTCCACACGTGTGCTATCATTTAGTACTTCAATCACGTACACATCACTGATCTATCAAAATTCATATAACTGAGCAACCACCTATAAATATGCATGACTAGCTAACTATTGCAATCACTTGTCTCGTGGGATGTACTTCAATCACATACACATCATCAATATATCAACATCGATATAAATGAGCAGCCATCCACAAACATGCATGATTAGCTAACTATCACAATCACTAGTCTGGTAGGATGTCCCCTCGTGTACGTGGTTTAGTCAAATTTTCGATGAACTCCCCTTGAAATTGAACATTCGCCTCCTAGAGCCTATAACCCATATGGTCTACTCTGAATGTTAAAAAACCCCCTAATGAATGTTACTATAGTAAATTCAATATGATATCCATTTCATCAAATGAAGATGGAAAGGGGGTATGCATAACTCTCTATGTCTTACAATGATATTACTTTTACATATTACATACATGTAAGCACATACATTCTCTATTGTATGGAGATACCACATACACGTTCAACTCCTAAGGGACCAATATATCAAGTCAAAACATTACATATAGACTTGCTATAAATACTATATATGACTCACATTAAAGTATGATTTGAATATGATTTCTACCTAAAGTTTTCCACCATCTTTTGGTCTACACTACTACCACATGAACTGTCCACATCTTCCCATGGACCAAGATCGAAAGAGATCTCTAATGTCCAAAAAATTGTCTTTCCTGGTCTCCATTTGGGCTTTCTTCACTATGGGATTCATCCGAAAAAAATTTCTTTCTTGCTCTTCTACCTACACAAAAATGATCATTCATGTCCACCTAAAATATAATTGATTTACTGAGGTACATGGGTATCATCAACTGTACTCAGTAGTTAGCTAGCGATCCTATCACCTACATACTTCTTAACATGCTAAACTCTCTTTAAATCAACCCCAAACTTCTCACATTCTAATCGCATTGCATCTCACACCTCCTTAATCGAAAACTCAACTTTTCAATTTCCACATCAACCAAGGATATGAATACATTTACCTCCCTCACACTTACCTAGTTGTTAATTCCAAAACTTTATAGGACATCCAAATTATACATCTGAGAGATACACACTACATGTTTTCATGTGCTACCACACTAATGCATGTAATGATGAATTAATAACGATCTAAAAATGTTTGGGGAATTGAAAAATTCTATAACTTAAAAAAAAACTTTGGGGACTTAAGTACAAAAAATCATGCACCCCCTTCTCAATTATATCATTTCATCTAGATTACAACATGTATTAAAAATTATTTACAAAGGAATCCATCACTCCTGCGTAGAAATGATATACCCAATATTCAGGCATGCTCACGTCATCATCATGCATTACATCCACCAATTAGTTTTTCATCTAGATTCTTCCTTCTTTTTCTTTCACTAGAGATTTGACCTCCTTGTTTAGTATTTGTCTTTCATATTAATATTTCACCTCTCATATATTGGAGTAGTAAATTCTAATAAATAACTATACCCATATTGTGTTAGTTGTTCTCAATAAGGTTCAGTTCATTTTCCCAAGATTGCAAAGACATTAAAAATTATAAAACATAAGTTCCTGCACTACCAAATTATAGAAGGTGGTTTCTTTATATTTCCCAAATATTCTTGTAACAACCAATATATTGGTTATTACCTATCGAGCTATCTACATGGCCTCTTCTCTAATTATCCAATTGGTAGTTTACTTTTGTGTGCTCCAATGCATGAAATTAACACTACTTTATTCTTTCCCTTGCATTTAATATAATCACTTTTAAAGAAATACTATGGATTCTTTATTTTCACATAGAAATGTATCCTTCTCTTCCTCAATTTTTTTCATTTCACACTTCCATAAAAACATTTACTTTTGTTATTTTCCACCCATAAAATCAAATTAAAAAATACACTTTCCTTTTATTTTAATTGCATTGGACCATCTCATCCAATTGTGCAGGAAATATGAACAACATTTTCATATGCTATCATTTACATTTCTATTTCAATGATGATAGAATAACAATCGCCAATGTTAGGGGTGATCTCTTACTTCTATCATATTTCACAACAATTAAGTTCTAGATAGGACTAGTACTAAATTCTATGGATGGAATTTGTATAATTTGCTTGTCTTTGCTTTAATGATCAACTCCATATTTTTTTCGATTACATTAGTGAATTCTTTATTAATTTATATATTCCTCTCATGATTAATGAGAGGAATTTAGAGAAACCACAAAATTGATTGTTATTGTCAAATTGATGAACGATGGTATCATTGTGTTCAATGAAAAGTACCACTAAGAAAAAATGATAAAAAAAATTCAAACAATGAACTCAGGCTAATTATTTTGCACGAGAAACCACCTTACGACAATGACTCTTGTTCTAAATCATTGGTGGCTTTAAGATGATCCATTAAATGACCATAACCTTCACATTCACTTTCACACTACTTTCCATCTTGGAGATAGTGTTGGATGAAACGGTTGCGCTTCTCTCTAGGTTTTTTTTCCTGCATGCCTCTTCATCATTTCAAGAAATGTGTAGGAGAACTATGGCCAACCTATTGCTTAACCTTGGACACAATATTCATATCATATTTTGAAGATGAAATTAGTTCACATTAGTGGATTCTTGAATCCAATGTCCAACTACATTTTCGATGAAAAAATAATGATTTGTTTTAGGAAATATTGAAGAATGAATGCCTACTAGAGTGGTTTTGGAAGCTTCTAGGATTCTCATTATCAATGATACCATCAAAATATTCATAAACAAGTATAGATCCAATTGTATAAAATATTAGATTCAATCTCAATAAATGCAAATAGTCTTAATATTTCCAGCAATTAACTCTCTCCACATATTGTTTGATAATTAACAGTGTCAATATCAATAATACCCTTTTTCATGACCATCTAATTGCTTCTTCTAATCCATCCACAAAAATTTCCTTTGGTGAATTTATAATCCCAACAAGCTCCTCACCATGCCTTCCAGTTTTGGGGTAACATAATTTCATCAGTAAATTATCATTTATATGCCATTGTATATCTTATCACAATAGATATGATAAAGAATTAATAAAATGTAAAAAATATATCATATGAGAATTAATTTTCTTTAGACCTTATGTATTTAGTCTACTATTTTTCCTTATGCATGCAATGTTAGATAAACTTGACCCTATGGTGGAGTTGAGGTTATGTCAATAGTTATGGTTAACAGTTGTGGTTTTGGGCACTAGTATTGGTGACTCATGGTATTGAACCCATGGTATTACATGTAGTCGAAGCCCTTAAAAGGCTTGTGTATTCTCCATTGTAGGTAGCCATGGTTGAGCGATGAAAAATCGGGTTGTTGGCCAGCTTGGCTATATTTTAGGCAAGGACAATAATAGATCTATTGTTGGTTGGTTTTTCCCCCAATTGGGGTTTTCGAGATAATCATGGTGTACATGGTTTGAATGTGTATTTCTTGATTGTTATATTTATTTCTCTTGAACCCTAACAAGTGGTATCGGAGCTATAGTTGGTAAGGGACTTGGATAGTTGTTCGAAATGTTCCCATCCACAAAGTAGTGGCAATGGTTGAAGCAATATTTTGTTGCAAAAACCCGTTGAATGATGGTTTGATGAGGAGCAAGAAGAAAATGAAGTTCGAAGGCTTTTCCAAGGCCTTGTTTGATGACGAGCAAGAAGAAAATGCAAGCCCTGGGAATATTTTTTAGAGAAGAAAATGCAAGCCCTAGGAATATTTTTTGGAAATTTAAAAAATCAAGAAAGTTCGGTATTTTTTTTTTTAAAGAGAAATTTGTTGAAGGGATTTTATGGTTAATGAAAAATTTCTATTCTGAAATAGTAATAGAAATTTTAAATAAAAATCCAGTTACAAGAGAAGGGTCAAATAGTGGGATAGGAGTTTTACAGGGTGAAATGCATGGTCAAACTTGCAACAGTTCAAGTTGTGTGTTGGTCAAGATAGTAAAAAAACAAAAGTAAAATGGAAATTTTCATGTAAATGGGTATACGACTGTAAGACCTGGTAAGGCATTCGTACCCCAGTAAATCACTGGTAAAGTCTGAATGTCCGCTTGGGTGATATGGGGATGCATGTGGTGTTATGATGAAGCATGTTGAACTAGGATAGCTTGTGAGATTATCAAATTCCCTAGCATTGACTAGGTAGGGCCTGGAGGTGAGTAGTGGTTGGCTCACTTAGCAAATTTGGCTAGATTTGGCCAAAGAAATCCCAAAGTCAAGTTTAAAGGGGGGATTTTTTGATAAACTTGACCCTATGGTGGAGTTGAGGTTATGTCAACAATTACGGTTAACATTTGTGGTTTTGGGCACTAGTATTAGTGACACATGGTATTGAACCCATGGTATTACATGTAGTTGAAGCCCTTAAAAGGCTTGTGTATTCTCCATTGTAGGTAGCCATGGTTGAGTAGTGAAAGCTCCGGATGTTGGCCGGCTTGGCTGTAGTTTAGCCAAGGACAATAATAGATCTATTGTTGGTTGGTTTTCCCCCCAATTGGGGTTTTCCAGATAATCATGGTGTACATGGTTTGAATGTGTATTTCTTGATTGTTATATTTATTTCTCTTGAACCCTAACATGCAATATATAAATTATGGAAAATAGTGGAGAAATAATTCGATCACTCACGAAACCACATAACACATATGAACTAGGAAACACTTTAATAATAAAACATCGCTAGAATGTGTGACCACTATTCTATCTCTTTCCCAAAATGGTAATGGTGAAAAGTATAAAGGTGAGAGATGTATGGATTGTGAGTTACTATAGAAGATAAATCCTCTTTGTTCTAGCCTCTCTCTATTCATGCTTCGCTACTCTTCTCTGCTATGAAAATAAAATTCACTAAGAATACAATCAAACTCCTTTTCCCACTAGTGGTCTATTTATAAAGTAGCCTAATATCCAATTGGAGCTTAAATTTTGACCATTCAACGATAATTATGATTTACAACATTTACAACATGATTCTTCCGAAGGATTCTCCGTGATGGTCGTAATCGCTAGAACTGTTTCCACATTCAATGGGGCTTATGTGGCATTCTCTCAAATTATAGGTGAAAAAATAACAATATTAGATTACAGATCACATAACTCCTACATATAGACTCCATTTGAGGTATTTCTTATGATGATTGAAAGGTATACAAGTGTAGAATAAAGTTATGGGGTCTGACTTGGTAGAATTTTTTTCTCGACAAATTGATTCATTAAATACATCAAAATATATTTGAAAATTTTTAATTCTCAATTTATGAGAGTGGGAAAAACCACTGAAAATTTTCTTGTGAGTTATTCCTTCATTTATTCCAATTTTAAAAAATCAATGTGTATTGAAAATAACAAAATGATCTAATCAATATCACACCTCCCCATTTCATCATTATTTTCATCCCTCAAATCTCTTACTACATGAGGTCAAGAAATTTTTCCTTTACATTCTCTCCATAGAACCATTTAGCCTTTCTTGGAACTTTTTATTTCAACTCAATTTACCAAAGTGCATGCTACCTCTTCCTTTTAGGTTTCAACATCTTATGAAAAACTATATCCATTTTCAATTCAACCCAACCTTCTGGAGCCAAATCATATGAAAGGTATCAATTGTTCATCTTCTAATCCATCAAGGTACACTCATAGTGTTTCAAATATTCTACATTCAGTATTGAATATATGTGGTTTTGTTAGGGTAAATGAGTGCATAAGAATTATCTCCCACCCTTTTAAGTATCTTGAAGGGACCATATCACATAGCCTCAATTTTCTTACTAGGACCCATATCATCTCCTTATTCAACTATAACCATAGTATGTGCCTTACTCTTAATGTGTTCCTTTTTCTATGTTGATCACTCCTAGCCATGATTTTTTCATATGGATTCTACAACATATCTTATACCTTTATATGGACCTTACTAATATTTTCTAAAAACAAAACCCATGATGAAATCATATGTTGTAATATCATCAGTCACCCGTCCTTGTTTTTCATATCCAATATCAAAAAGTGAAGGTGGAAAATATCCAAAAAAGTTTCAGATGGGGACTTACCAGAAAATGTGTGGACTATTTTATTATGATATTGTTGTATATATCCCATCACATGTCTTCAAATTCTTTTGGTTGTAACCCATCAAAAGCTAGACCAAAATATTGTTGCCTATTCTTTCTTTCCAATCCATCTATTGATAGATTGATGTAAAACACTTCATCTATGTGTGCATAATATACCATCATTTAGTTGAATATGTGTTAATAAATATTGTGTCCATATCTGAAATAATGACCCCTAGTATCTTGAAGTGCACCAAGTCCTATAGAAAGAACACGTTCACTACTTCTTACCCACTAGTGGTCCTTTAACAGGGTAGGAGAATGCACATTTATGAAACCTATTAACTATGATTAACAAGTAATCATGTCCCTTCCTAACTCTTCATGAATCTCCCACAAAGTCCATGGAAATGATTTTCCAAGGAGGAGTGGTATACATAAGGTATGGTATAGGTATCACCTGTTGTTACTTAGATTGCTAGTATAACAAAGCATATATGCTCTTATGAACTTAGCTACATCTTCTTGCATCATGGACCAATAAGAATACCTCTACAAGTTGGACACTATCTTCTCTACATGATAATTCCATGCAAGCTTAGACATGTGAGCCTCTATATTAGAAATAGGTGCTTACCTTTAGGAACACATATCATATAAAACCTTGAGAGTAAGGCATTATTGAGATGATACTCAACTGTGTTATATCTTTGGTATGTGAAACTATGGTTTTGCATTTGTTTAAAAATATCCTTGAAATCCTCTTCTTCTATATATACCCCTCTCTATGTATCATGTGTAGAAGGCTACATATGCATTACAGTTTCCATGCCAATGATATTTTATGTGGACAACCTTGAAAGCACGTTGTATAACATCTCTGTATTTCCCTTCTTGTACTAATGAAGAAATGGAACTAATCTAAAAACCCCACTTGCTTATGATTCTTGTTCTATTGTAACTTGATCTAGTCATGGTAGTACTACAATTGTTGGCAAAATATGTGGATTACATTCTTCTTTCCCATAACATAGTTTTTCCACTCACATTTATCTTCCCTTTGAAGGGCCACTATAAGCTTAAAAATTATAGAAATGATGATTGTATGATCTTATTATCTATGTCATCAAAGCCCTTTTTTTGACCCTTTTTCTAGTTGAAATAGTTTCCACTCACTGTAATGACATGTTTTCATACTTTCTATTACTCAAAATGAGGTTATGAATTTCCATAGGTACTATTCTTCTCTAATGAAACTCCTAACCTTTGAAAGATTTGTAGGAACTAGCAACTTCAAAATGGCTCTCATCTTGATAATATCTTTACTTAATTATCCTCCACCCATCGCATATCTCAGACACATGAAATATTGTTGTGTACACTCATATTTATTTAGATTTACCAGTGAATGATGTTCTTTCAATGTCTCTAGAACCTACATCATATTTGAGATTTTTTCCTCTTAGGTGGAACCATATACCAATATATGGTCCAAATAAAAAAATAAAAAATGAGTCTATAAAATATTTAAATATATCGATCATTAACCTAATGACCATAGAATGTGCATTATGTAGTCTAAAATTAATTACTAATCACATATTCAAACCTTGTCCAGTGTTGGCGATGGTCTTCCTGATATCTTCTTATTTAATGTAAACATGGTAATAGCTTAACCTCAAATGATTTAGTGAATCATGTACCTTCAGTAAGGGATGATTGTTCTTCAACATAATTTATTTTAACAACTGGTAATCAATATGCATCTATAAAATCACAACCTTATTTGGAACAATGATGATGATTGAACCACATGGCGAGTAGTTGGTCAAATGGCAGCTTCATCTAGTATCTACTACAACTAACTCCTCACCTTGTTTTCATTTATAACATACTTCATCTATATCCAAATTGTTTGTAATGGTGATCTAGCAACAACACGATCTCATGGCATCTTCCCGTTCGATGATATATGTTTAAGCTCCTTGAACACAACCTTATATACTGGTAAAAAATATTTCAATTGCTAGTTTTGTTCCTTAGTGCAATCTTCTAACGAGGGCTCGATTCTCATGAAATCATCTACAAATTTATTTCATATTAAAATTTTAAAAAAAATCCCTCTTACTATGACTAGTTAATTTTTTTTCCAGTTGCACTTATTATTTAGGTCATTGACATGTGCTTGTGCACATTGATGACGAAGGTTTTTCCCTCCTTTATGAGGTAGCACTAGTTATATATTGACATAGTGGTTTCATTTTATACATCAAATGGAGTTACATCTATGTCTATACCATTAATAAAATCAATAATAATAGAAAATTCAATTCTACATTTTTTTTTTTACCTTTATCTATGCCTTCTTGTTGGCCCATTGGGGTCTATATTTCAATTTTCCTGACTAGATTCACTAACATGAGATTTTCTTTTCATCCAAAGTCAAATAAAGCATTCATTTTCCTATTATTTCCATGTATCCTTAGATGGCACAATTTGGCCATTTCCTTATCTTCTTATTGTTGAAGGATACTCAGATTCACCCCCTATGAATTTATGTACCAATATTCTCATCGATCTTCAATTTTCTTTCCACTTCATTACTCGAATCTATGGCCAAGAGATTTTTCTTCTTAGAATATTTCTTTTGTTTGTTTTTGCTGATATTTTGATGCATTGTCCAAACTCTCTCCTCATTCTAACTATTAATATTACATTGTTTGTAGTGGTTTCTAGTGTCTTTTCAGTTTTTTGTTGTGGCTACTATATTTATGTCTTTTCCTCCTTTCCACTTCTTCCTCTGCTTGGAAGTCTCCTAGTGCTCCTTCTTCCTTGACCCACTCATTTTACATTTATTATGGCCCATTTTCTGCAAGTACTCTAACTATGTATAAGCCCCATACATTATCCTAAATTTGAACAATATCACTTCCTTCTAAAAGTGGCTATGTAGACCTATGAGAAACATAAAGGAGTAAATTTGTGTTCTTCTGGTAGATATCAAACATTATTTTAACAATCCTAAATTTGGTGGTGTACTCTTGTATACTCTTTCCATGTTTGTACCTGTTGGAATGTGGCAGGACCCAGTGGTCCTCTAGATAACTAATAAGGTAGAAATATGACTTTAAGAGAGATTTGAAACCCTCCAACTCAGTCACCAGTGTATCTCCCTCTAGTCATCGGTTTTCTATGTCACTTTCCCCTCTAATTTTACACATGTAAACAAGTTTTTTTGTTCTTCCTCTATGTGGTCAACATTAAATTAAACATATAAATACTACGACTAATGGTTTAGTTTAAAAGCACCAATATCACCCTAACATGGGTTGATTTAAAACTTTGCTTCCATATTGAATATGGAAAGTGAATGGTTGATGTCACTTAAAGTGGGTTTTTCCTTTTCATGTTAAATTATTATATACCCTCTTTGGTTCTTCTTGGTCCCCTTGATTGCCCTATAATTTAATATCATAATTGGAACCTATTTCTCCTCCAATTCCCAACATTCTCTCCAAGGACACCATTAGGAGATTCACATTACAGTTGATATTTATTATATATTCTTCTAGTCTTGAGAACCTCTTCACTTTGTAAAGTTGAGGGTTATTAATAGGTTCATCAACCATTGCTACGGTTTTATGAATATCTACTTAAAGCAATATAGGTTGCATGAAAACACCAACAAAATACATAAAGAAAACTCAATGCGATACTAATATGGTATATAAGCTATTATGGATATTCCACTAGATAGTTCATCATAATATTCTAGATAAAATTATGCTAAAATATAAAATCGATATTATAGGGTTCATCTTCCTTAGACTTATAAATTTATTAACTTATTACTTTCATGCATAAAATATGGAAAATGGAGAAGGGAAAGAATACAATAACTCACAATGATAATATCATAAGATGTGATCTAGGAAAGCCTTATTGGAGAAAATTGAGCTAGCATGTAAGGTTTCCCTTCCTCCCTCTTTATATGAATTAAAATGGATGTACGTAAACATTAGTTAGATGTGTGGCACATAGAATATTATAATAGAAAAATCCTTTATTTTTTATTTTCATTTATCCACTCATGTCTACTCTTATCGTCTATTTAAGAAAATGGCCTCAAATGGAATGGAATTCCTTGCCTCTAGATTATAACACAACCTAGTAGCCTACTAGTCATTATGTTTGACTCTTGAAACTCTTAGGTAGAGTTGTAATATTAAATATTGAATATTATTCTTTAACATGATCATGTGGCTAGAACCTTTTTCATTAATACAAGGACATGAGGTAGGATCCTCTAAATCATGCTAGTCAAAACTAGATGGTAAACTTTCAGGTGGGATAACTCTTACATAAAGACTCTTGTTTAAGATTTTATTGCACCATTGGAAAGGTTCCTATGCATTGAAAATTGATGGTAGGTGTAGAACTTATATCCCCAAACTGGGACCCACTAGCAAAAGTGGTAGTTTGAGAATAGTCCTCAAATTCTCCATTGTAAAAGTATCAATATGAATGACATATAACATAATTATCCAATCCTAATCATGGGTTGTATCCCTTAAAGATCCTCAAACATTCCCATGTACGCTAGTGGGCAATTTCCCAATTGTTCTTTCTATTCCTTTGTACACCCCTCTCGGGATACCTTCATTCTCACACACTCTTCTAAAGATAGTGTTTCTCTTAAAAATAGTAAAATGTACCTCATACTATCAATGATAAGCTTTTTGGATTGGTTGGTACTTACAAATGAAGTTTTAGACTTGCTCTTATGTGCATTGATGGTGTAGGATTTCCAATCCTTTATGTGGAAATATTGGTTGGATTTCCACATGAATATTGCATCATGCATGTAAATATAGGGAAGACAAAATCCTATTCCATATACATAAAGAGGGAATAAATCCAACTCTACTTTATAAAAAAATGTAGTTTTCACAACAAATTAGATTTTACATTGTTTTGTTACTTTGATTTCCACATCCTTATTTACCCATCCTAATGGATATGTGATATTATAATATTGAACCTATAATCCTAGTTAGTTGACCATATCTACTATTATGAGGTTAAAGTGTGATTTTGATTCAATGAAAGCATAAATTTCCATATTATTGACCTATAGCCTTATGCCAAAGAGTGTTTTAATCTCATCCTATTGTTGTTGTCAAAGGATGGTCATATTCAACCCCTTCTACATTGGTATACAGATTATATTCTTATCCATGTTTGAGATATTTCCTTATGATACTCAAATCTATCCACTTGACATTTTTCTTCTACGTATATTTATTTTGATTGTTCTAATTGAGTTCTAGATTCTATTTCCAACATGTTCATTCTATATGAGAATCAATGTTAGAGTGATTGCAAATTTTCAGTGATATTTCCATCAATATCCTATAGCTACCATATTTTATTCCTTCCCCCCTTTCCATTTCTGCTTTCCTTCTTTGGAATATTTTTGGTGTTCCTTCTACTTTGGACTGCTCGATTTCCCTTTCTTTCAACATATAGTTTCTAGGCGCTGTTCGCATACGAAAGACTCACCTAACATTCTAGCTTTGAAAAAGATCATATCATCTTCTAGATAGCTATTTATTCCCATTATATACTTGGGAAGTATGTTTAGGTTCTTTGGATAGATACCAACATTATTTGCATCTTTCAAAATTATATGATGCACCCTTATACACTATGAATTGTCTCTACTAGAAGTAAATTCATTGAATCAACTCATTCTCTACATAGATAATAGGATAAAATTGACATTTATAAGAGTTTTGAAATCCTCCCACTTAGTAACTATGGAATCACCCTGTGACCTTGAGGTTTTTACGTGGCTTTCACACTAGATCAAGGTATGGTCATCATGTATCAAATCGATAAAATAACATTTCTTTTCTTCCTATATGTGATGAACACTAATACAAACCTCTAGCTACTACAAGTGATAATTTCAAAGTTTCATTCTCACATTCATAAAACTTGATGTTGACCTTCACTTGCACATTAAACTCAAATTATGAGAGG
>APFE030709394.1:58318-90480 GCA_000404065.3 Pinus taeda
ATATAAATATTTATTTGTGCCGAAGTGATGGAAGGTCATTAGAGCTTCTAAGTCATCAAATTTCTGGGAGACATTGCTCCAAACCAATTTCAACATAGAAAAGGAATTTTATTTGGTTACCATAAATAAATTTCATCTCTTTATTTCTAAAACAACTATTGATAGAGATAATACAAAATTAGATAATATTTTATCTTGAGAATCTACCTTAGAAAACAAGAGATATTCTAGGGATAAATTGACTGACTTTAGAATTTAGAAAAAGTATGCTTTTTGTAGTGATCTATGGAAGATTTACGGAGTGATTTTAGGATTTAGGAAAATTTTGATTTATGGACTGATTTAAGGAGTTCTTTTAGATTTATAAAAGCTATTGCGCTTCTTAATTCTATTTAATTCTACTTATTGTAAGTCTATGAGAAATGAAACTAAATGGGCCAAATGAATGTGCAATTAGGTTCATAGAGAGAAACTAACGAATTTGAGTATTTTTGTATATACATGTATTGTTAATAAAATGAATTTTCATATCTTATGCGTATGAAGTGTCTATGTACACGATCATTAAAGAATTCTCAACATTTAGAATTGGTAGAATTAAGTTCCTATGCGTGTGAATTGAGTAGAGAGATTTTATTTAAGATTTAGTGGAATTAAATTTACTGCATGTGTTAAGTGGTGGAGAGTGGTATTATTTTATGAAGAATACTTATTTAATGGGTTTAATAGAAAGAAATATTATGGGTGCTCGTAAATTATATTTTTACATTGAGTGTGCATGATGAATGCTTCAATAAATGTTGTGAAATGATTGTAAATGCACATAAGTGTATGGAGTGGATTGATGAAATTGGTGTTAGGGTAGATTCGGTGCCATGAAAGGGATATAAGAGCTAGTAGGCTCTTTGGATTTAAGGATTGCAATCAGTAGAAGTTATTCTCAATCGCAATAACATGAAGGTAATTTTGTCTTTTTGTTTTTCAATTAATTGGTGAAGGAAGTGGTTGATGATAGGTAGTAGCAAATGATATGAGAATTGTGGCAAAGAAGTTTTGGAAAAAACCATGGATCTGATGGAAAATCAAGAGTTGGTGTTGAAACCTAGTAAAGCAAGAAGTGATCCAAGGGTTCCAAAGGAGTGAACCTGGAATGTCGATAGTCTCCGCTCAGAGGAGAAGCTTGGGGAGAAATGTGTAGCAAGAAGGAGACCTGTTACTATAGAGGTGATTTGTAGGTCACAATGGGCAATATGAAGCTAGTGAAAAGGGGAAGATGAATATGACTATGGGAATTCATTTGAACAATTCAAAGGGAAGTGATGAAGATGACACAACAATTGACATAAGGAAAATGAGTGATGGAGAATATGAAATGGAACTCGTTGAAATAAAAGCATAGTTGAATGTGCTTACAAAACTGCTACAACATAATGAAGACAACTAGAGGTATGGGTGGAACCTAATGAAAAGGTTTTAGTTGCATGCCAAAGGATTATGGGCCAAGAAGAAGAGATATAAGCTGAGATATATGTTAAGCAAAGAATTGAAAGCTATTTAGTGTGAGGAAGCATTTTAGAGAGGTGAACATGAGAAAGGAGAAATCCATGGAGAATATAGTAATGTTGGTGGTTATTTGACATTTGAGACTTCAAGGAGGCTGAAAAGTGTCATGTTTTTCCTCATGGTTTGTTTATTGTTGTGTTTTTTTGTTGATCATCAACAACTGTTTGAAGTTTTCCTGAAGGAAGAGGAAGATAGAGGAGAACAAAGTTCAAATTTTGATCTTGATGGAGATGAGGAACTATACTTGAATGACATTCTGATAATGAATGATCATGCAAAGGTAGATACAAACTTTTTTATTCACATTGATTTTTTGCATGCAGGCATGACAAAAGGCGATTATCAGTTTTCAAATTGATGGAAGTGTAACGTAAACCCGGGGTGAATAACTTGAAAAAATTGTCATGAATGAGGATGCAACAAAGTCAAAGGAGGAACAGTTTGTTAGTTTTGTGGAGATAGAGCTTGACCAAGAGAATGATGTGAGACAAAGAGTTCAAAGAGAAAATTTTCAAGTGTTGAATGAGATTGAAAATATGCTTGCATGCTTGTATATTGTAGCTGGAAAACTTTCACTTGAAATAGGGATCAACAACATGGTGAAAACTATTTCTTTTCCGCAAGGAAGACAAAAGTAGAATTATAGTGGAATTCAAGATGATCTAACAACAACAAAAATATAACAACATGACAAAGCTAATAATCAAAAACAAAATTATATATGGGATCTAAAAGGACGTTAGTAACAACATGGTCAGGAGAGCATAAAATAGTTTTCAACCTTGGGAGACTGATGTAGGAGCATTAGAGCTTCCAAGTCATCAAGTTTTCTCGAGACAAAGAACTAAACCAATTTCAACATAGAAGAGGAATTTTATTTCATTAATGTAAATAATTTTAATTTATTTATTTCTAAAAATTTTATGTTTACAGATAAAAAAAATTAGATAATATTTTAGTGTGACAATATACCTTGAAAAGTAAGAGAGATTCTAAGGATAAATTGAGCAACTTTAGAATTTAGAAAAAAATATGATTTATGGAGTGATTCATGGAAGACTTACGAAGTGATTTTAGGATTTTAGAAAATTTTATTCGTGGAGTGACTTAAGGAGTGCTTTTAGAATTTAGAATAGTTATTTCATTTCCAATGAATGGCCAAATGAATGTTCAAGGATCATAGAGAGTAACAAATGGTTTTGAGTATTTTTGTATATGCATATTTTGTTAATGAAAGGAAGTTTCATTTGTTGTGTGTATGAAGTGTCAACGTGCACGATTATTAAAGAATTCTTAAAATTTAGAATTGGTATAATTAACTACCTATGTTGGGGAATTGGGTAGAGAGATTTTATTGGTGGAAAGTGGTATTACTTTGCTAAGAATAATTATTCAATGTGTTTAATGCAAATAAATATAATGCGTCCTCATGCATTATATTTTTATATTGAGTATGTATGGTGAATGATTCATAAAATGTTGGGAAATGAGAGTGTTCATGAAATTGGTGCCATGATAGATTTGGTACCATTACCAAATCAATTTCTATTATATACCAGTTATAATATCAAGATTAAATCAAATTACATAATGATTTTGGATATTTTATAATACGTATAATTAAAAAAACCAAATATATATAATTATTTTTGTTTTATTGTATTCCTTAATACCTTTTCATTTTAAAGAATATTTTAACTTAGGTTTAAAAAAAATATCAATTAACACTAAAGATGGAAAAATACACATAGTAAACATATTAAATTGCAAAACACTTTTTTTAATATAATAAATTTAATGTAAAACACTTTATTAAAAATTATTTTAGTCTCTTCCTTTTTGATATATAGCTCTTGATATTATTCATCTAAAGTAATCCTATGTCAAATCCCAAGTCACCAAATCTATCGTAAGAATGGAACGTGACACAAATGACTTAGTAAAATTTAACTGCAAAATACACCTTTTTTAGGATAATAAATTTAATCTAATGTCCCAAACGGATGATTCTTTTCAATCTTTCCCTTTTTGATATATAGCTCTTGATATTATTGATCTAGAAGAATCCTATGTCAAATACTAAGTCACAAAATCTATGGCAAGATTGGAATGTGACCTAAATGACTTTGTAAAATTGATAGTGGTTAAGTTGATTTCTTAAATCGGTCTTAAAATTAATGAATAAATTTCCAAACTTCAAAGGTTTTATCTCTGTAATTATATAGATGAGTAAGAAGTCCATAATGAGTTATATTTGGCTGCAAGCTTTATGGTAGGAGACTTAAGCTTTGTTTTCTTTTTTTCTCACTCACATTTCTCCATCATATTTATGAGAAGCGAACTGTGTATTCGTTATTTAAGAACCTAAGTCTAACTATTTTATAGTGTCTAGATAATTGTGAAAGAAAATGTTGGATATATTTCAAAGTATTTATATTTTATATTTTATTATTATTATTATTATTATTTAAGTTTGTATTACATTATAATATCAAGATATTATTATATATTTATCATTTATGCATGTTTTCCAGATCACTGTGAAGCTCGTTTAAATTTGTCACTAGGGAACCAAGATTTATTGACCACCTTCTAATCAAATGACATAATAGTATAAAATTAACACTAATCTAATAACTAGAGCATTAAAATCATAAATATCTTTAAAAATAATGAGAAATCATGGATAGAATGGGGTCACATATACAATACATTTGGTGTTGGAACTTGGAGCGAAAACCTAGGTTCGAACATGAGATAGCTCTAAAGGATAGCTAACGAGGTGTCCAAGCCTTCTATATACAAACACTAAAGTCTTTGAGCATGCTTTATTTCATTCAAGGAAGAAAAATATTGTATTATTCCTCTTTCTTCTCCTTTAGTACTCTTCCAATGAGAGTTTTGAGTTTCTAGTGAAGTGTTATATATTTAATATTCTATTGCCATCTTTGTTATCGGGAAATCTAGTGTCTATGTAGAGTTTCTAGTCCCACTAAGACGGGTAGCTATATTAGAAACAAATAGATTAAAGTTACTTTCGTTTTCCGTTACGAGAAATATAAAGGAGAGGAACAAAGAATACCAACCTAAATCTTTCGCTTGGTTCCTTGGTTGTTCTTTCTCCCTTCTAACGGATATTTGCCACTCCTTCCTTGATTACTCTGCTTCAAAGAGTACCTGTAAACTCAAAGCAACATAATACCTTCAAAGTGTAGAGATCTACAATCATAAACAATATAGGAGCAGATATATATTGACCACACAAACGCATTTATTATCAGACATACAAGAATGTGGAGGAAAACATGAATAACTTTATTGATATAAATATTAGAAGAGAGGATTACAACCCATTGATCTGACCTAGCATCATCCTCCTAGCATGAAAGCCCTTCTTCACCTCATGAAAAGTTTAGATCACCCAACACTATGATATTCCACTAGGAAACCAACAACACTTCCTTACAAGATACAAGGTTCCAGCCTTTGGATCTCTAGGATGAGGGATCCATATATAGATGATTGTAGGGTGATGAGTCAACTTCTAGGATTTTTATTAGTGTCCTCTCTCTGATAGTTCTTGATTCCAGTTGCCCTCTAAAGCATGAGGCTGAAAATCTTTTGATGTCAGGTGAAATGCTTTATCATGAGGATCCAAGGTTTTTCGAACTGGAAGATGACCTCTAATAAGATACAATACAATACATTATCTTCATAAAATTTTCATGATCTAGCTGATGCGAGCATTCCCATGCTTAGCTTTATAAATTCATTTTCATGTACATAGGACAGAAAACCATCTGTGCAATAGACTTATGATTATAATAGAGTCATCATCCTTTGCTTCAGATGATCATCTGTGTGGTAATGATGTACATTTGATGTCTTTATTTTCCTGAATATATCGCAGCTCCGATGGATGAAACTAGATCTGGGGTCTTCAAGCTCGTTCAATCTTCACCCGAAGTAGAAGTTGATCCATTTGAAAAGATGTTCTAGAGTCGAACATGGAAAGACATCGCCTGATTACCAGCCAATGATGTAAGTTGTTAACAGGCATGAGAGGAATCACCGATAATGATGATGACCCTCAAGGTACGAGAGTACAATTCACATGGTGTGAAAATGGGACTTGGTGTCGAACACCACGAAAATATTTTAGTCGAAAGCCATTGATATAAACCTATCACTGGAAGTGAGAAACCTACCATTGAGGCATGCAAGCTTCAAAGTACTGAAAGGGTTGTTCCTAGGTCAAGTTCTTGGTTAATGAGCTATCGTCGACAAGAAGTGACTCGTCGTAGCATGGCCTTAATGAATCCCACATCTATGACATGAAACAGAGCAAATGATTTTGTGCAGGTGAAAACGATCTTATGATATAGGGTTCAGGGTGGCGGTCATGAAGGAATGAAGCATGAAGGTATTGCAGTGGATGAGACACAAGCTAGGTTGATGCATTCTCTGATCGACTTCTCTTGAACATATCAACGACACTGAAATGGATTGGTAGTGTTAATCCCAAAGATGGATGGTACGACGGACCAATGGTAATATGACCGGTGAATGGAATAACCCAACCCAACTCAATCATGGTGATGGAGTGAAAGTGTCATGTTCAAGAGCAACTTGCTACCAATAAAATTTCTTCAAGTTTTCTTCCCAATTTTCCCCAGTCATTGCTGATCAGTACCTATTTATTTTTATCAAGCTTGAGCAGGATAACATATGCTTGTTCTATAATTTTCCGTTTGGGCAAACCCGTCGATATGTTTTAATGAGCCTAGCAACAGTGAAACTCGTTTTTGTCTATATAAACAAGATTGTCGCTATTGGTTTTAACGAGTTTAACGACAAAGACAAATCAGTCATTTTTCAATTTTAGAGAGTCTGAAAAGGGATGGAAAGGAAACTCCAGTAATCCTTTTTCGTCATATAATCCCTTAAGTTTGAAAAAGTATAAAATAATATGAAAGGGATGAATTTTCGATAATTTTAATGAGCAAAACAAAACAAGCGGTCGATCTTTTTGTGCAATAATCCATTAGGTTGAAAAAGATTAAAATCTATAGGAGGGATAGCACTTCTGATAGCTTTAACGAGCCGAAAAGGCCAATTGCTTAGTAATTTTTTCATATTTTACGAGTTAAATGAAAAGAGCTTAAAGGAGACTCATTTTTGAGGAACAAGCGATATTTTCGGGTAGCTGCTGATTGCAGGTAAGGTTTGGAATTTTCCAATCATGGCAGTATCACAAGGATGGCTAACAGAATTACTCATCATAGTTGTTCCTCCAAAAGGGTAACAAATCAAATGGAGGTGTATGATCGGTTAAAACAGAGTGGAGGTGATGGTAAGAACATGACCAAGGCTCAAAAGTTGATGATAATCCATTCGCAATGGTTATTTACTGGATATTGGTTCATTTTCTAATGAGCTTAAACTCTGGGGGGAACATTTGCTCATTGCTTAGGTTTAATTTTTAACAAGCTTTAACTTTGCACAAAAACTGCTCTTGTCAGTCATATAATAAGGATGTCCCATCAATAGGTTCCATTTTTATGGAGTTTGCACCATACAGAGCTTTACTCCATATCCTTTCTTTATGTAAGCTAGGAACAACCAATCCTATGAGTTTAAAGGTTTGAGAATCTACAAACTGAGAAAATAAATGGTCGCTCTTCACTTGCATGCAAAAAGGTTTGCATGCCCCCAAGTATAGTGAAATAGAGTTTCCAAGCTACTATATAGAAGTTCTCACATTTGCAAGATAGTTTCCATCCACGTAGTAGATAGAAACACTTCCTGGCTTAGTCCATTTGGACAAAGGTGATTCTAGCTCCAACCACCTAACCTTGACGAGGGAATCTTATTTCGGTCTAATCCCATTTTCCTAAATGGACTGGTGTCAGACTAGTCATATATCCTTTGCGGAATCCTACCCTATGCCCAAAGTTCCCCTACCAAAGCAGACCAGGTTGCATGCCTCCTGGGTTTTAGTCATGGCCACTGAATTACTCGCGCTCTCCAGGTGCATGGAATAGAGCTTGATGAGACATTCCTTGTGTGAAAATACTAGTTAGGGATGGTATTTTACTATTAGCTATGTGTGAGCCGGGGAATGAAAGCTAGTCTATGAACTGGACCACTCAGCCTTCATGCGGAAAACACATTACCCGAAAGAGTGAGGAGACAATGGCTCCCATGCTATGAATATAGTCACACCTAAGGAGTAGATGATAATACAAAGGTGGTTGGACTACCATTACGTTCAGATACACAGTTTTCCCTCTCAAAGTTATAGGCAAACATGGAAGGATACCTAACGGTCGACTGGTTCCTTTGACGAAGCCTATTAGATTTCACATCTCAAGCAGATGTGATGGTGAATCAAGTGCTTTCCAAGCAGTTGAGGAAAGGATACTCACAGAAGTCCCTTCATCTATGATTGTACTGACCATGACCATTTTGTAAGCTTGTAAAATGATTCAAAATGGTACATTAGATGGTAGATAAGGTTTTCCTGGTAGATTCCAATTGAAGGAAACGATTAGGGGTCTCAAAGGTGGGACCGAATAAATGACCAGATATGACTCTGACGAACTTCCTCCCTGCAGTAAAGGAAAGGGTAGATTGTCCCCATGTTCATCGGAGTGTATGTTTATGAAAATAATTTGAACGGTGTCGTTCTCATTCTCTTCAGTGACTGTATCATCTGAACATGTACCTTTCGAAGATAAGACCAGGTCGACTGCCGCCTCGACCTTTTGACTTTCATCTGGTGTGGATTCAGAGGGTTTATCTTCAATGATAGATGCTTCAATGTACCACAAAGTTCTGTCAGTCGGATTTTCAACTAGTGATGGACTAGGCAAGAGTTTCTTGTGCCCAGGAGGAAGCTGTAGCAGTGAAGAAGGACAATTATCTAAGATTCTTTCAGCTTCATCCAAGAAGGGACAATGGTGGACGGCATGATTTCCTTCACACAATTTCCAAGGAAATTTACATTTTCCTTTCTATCCAGAGACTTCGTTTTCACTATTTGACAGTGTACTCTCAACATGATGGTCAAAGGTTGATGACATTGGATTGTACTAATGAGGAGAACAGTCACTTAAGATCCAAGGGATGCAAGGACAATCTCGATGATAGTGGTCCCCTTTGCAAATGACACATGGAGGTTTGGTTTTGGACAGTGCAGTGTGTGTATTTTTACTAGATGATGCATGGTTGCCCCTTTTTTCCTTTGGCTCCTTCTTTTTGTTCTCCTTCTCCTTCCCTTTCTTCTTCTTCTCAGTTACTTGGTTTTTAGCTTTACCAAATTCACCAAGCAAAGAGGAAGGAGGGGAGAGAGAAACAAGTGAAGTAGAAGGTTGGGGGTAACTCTAGTATCATCTAATTGCTAACTTGATTATTCAGGAATCGTAATGGTTTGAATGAAAGAGGTCAAGAAGAGCCATATTGGCAAGCCGATTGTAAGTCTTGGGAGGGACAATGTGGCCATATGAGGTGCACCAACATCTCCCAAAGAGCAGAAAGGACTAGGATTTCCTGCAATGGGAGATCCTTGGTTGGTGGACTCCATTTTCCTCAACCTAAGATCAATAAGGGAACAATGAAGTTACTCCGATTAAAATAAATTTTATGACACTTTGACGCAACTTGCTTTTTCAATTTTTAAGAGTTGAGGAAAAGCTAAATATGACTCTAGTCAACTTCAACTTTTAATGAGCCTGAAGTGACAAGTGCTCAGATGGAGCTTTTCTTTTAAGGATTCTAAAATGGAATGAAAGGGACTACTCTAGAAATCTAGACAGAGGGATTACCAAACCAATCATAAAACTAAAGAATAATTTTTATGGTATGGCAATCAATCTTCCCAAATGTTGTGTTCAGTGCATTGCGATCAATTGGGAGGCAGAAATGGCTTCCTAAGGATAAAGGATATAGCCTATTATGGTCTCCCAATATGTACTTGATGGTACGTGGGAGCACAAGTGCATACTGGCACTTGTTGTCTCAAAGAGGAGGAATCACCAACCTATAATGAATGTGATAGTTACCAGGCTTTATGACGTCGGAATACGTCTCTAGCCTAGACTTCTAAATGTTGTGCGTTAGGTTCCAAAGCATTTTTATGTTCATTGAACTTATTTTACAGTTGATCTTTCTTAAGAAGTTTTCCTTTCAGGTTCATCGCATGATGTAGATATACAATTCCTAAAATGCAACCTATGATGATAAACAATCGTTTAATCTTCTTTTTGCAATGAAAATCCTAGCTACTAAGGAAAGAGAAGCGTGATTCTTTCAGCATAGAGCAAAGAGCACACACTAGATGCATTGTCCTAAATCAAAATCACCAAGCAGTCTAAATGCCAATGCACATGCATGTATTTGTTTTCACTTTCTTAGTGTGTGAATGACAAAAAAAATGCTAAGTACAAATATGAATTGTTTCAAGTGACATTACTGACAATTTTCTCTTCAAAAGATGAAAGGAATATAATGACAACACTTTGCGATTTTGAATTGAAAAATGCTTTTGACACTTTAAAAACAATTAATTCAAATCAAATACAAGAGTAACAATGTAATCGACCATCAAGAATAGTAGGATTCTTTTCCTTGACTGAAAACGACACTTGTGACACTTCCAAATCAAAAGACGAGAATTTTATCACGCTACTTCTTTGCAGAGGAGAACCATAGATGGAAAAAAAATACATAAAAACAATTTACTATTATTTGTACAATGGAGGCTAAATAATGGAAAGGAATGGAGTTTCCACAGTGGTATATTGATCACAGATAGAAAAACTCCTGAAAAGAGTTGAAGAGAGTGAACAAAAAACCAAAATCTGGAAGCATGAGTCTTATCTGATCATCACACCTGTAACACAGGGAAAGAGTGATGCATCTCGCGTACTACACATGGGAGGTGCAATGAATATAGATTCCCAAGAGGAGAAGGGGTGATGGTCTAGGGACGAGACTTCAACTTGGTTCTTGGTCATAGTTTATAGCTAAGTTTATGGATTTAGGCTGAGCTAATGATAGTCAGTAAATAAAAATCACAGGGGCTGACCTAATGAGGCTACTTGAGCCACCACCAGGGCAGTTAGGATGTTTGCAAATCAATTGTTCAATTTATAAACAAAACCCAGAGATAGATTGAAGCAACATCGATCTACTTTGCACTCGCATAGAAAATGCAATTCGAAGGCTAGCTGGCTTGAATTGAGGCTTCGCCTGTCATTTATAAAGTAAACAAATATAGACAAGGAGACAAGATAATCGCTCCCCAACGGAGTCGCCATTTTGCAATTGGAAAATCTAGTGTCTATGCAGAGCTGCTAGTCCCACTAAGATGGGTAGCTATCTTAGAAACAAACATATTAAAGTTACTTTCATTTTCCTTTACGAGAAGTAGATGGGAGAGGAGTAAGGAATGCGAACCTTAATCTTTCTCTTCGTTCCTTGCTTGCTCTTTCTCCCCTCTGCAGGATCTTTGCCACTACTTCCTTGATTACTCCACTTCAAAGAGTACCTGTAAAGTCAAAGCAGCATAATACCTTCAAAGTGTAGACATCTACAATCATAAACAATATAGGACTAGATATATATTGACCACACAAATGTATATATTATCAGACATACAAGAATGTGGAGGAAAACTTGAATAACTTTATTGATATAAAGATTGGAAGAGAGGATTAAAACCCATTGATTTGAACGAGTGTCATCCTCCTAGCATGAAAGCCCTTCCTCACCTCATGAAAATTTTAGATCACCCAACACTATGATATCCACTAGGAAACCAACAACACTTCCTTACAAGATACAAGATTGCAGCGTTTGGATCTCTGGGATGAGGGATCCATATATAGATGCTTGCAGGGGGTGAGTCAGCCTTTGGGATTTTGATTAGTGTCCTCTCTCTGATAGTTCTTGATTCCACTTGGATATTCATGATCTCTTACTCATCCATGGGTGAATTCAAAGAGACAAGTGTCATAGGAGAAGTTTCTGGAAGATTCCATGATCATCGACCTTGCAATCTGTCTCTACCATTTGTCTACTCTCACCCATCACACCCTACAGAAGGGCTTTTCAGTATGCATCAGACTTTTTTCATGTGGCCGGTGAGAGCATCGCACCCTTTGCACTAAGTAGTCTGTATGGTCTAGTTTTGACCAGTTCTGAGCAGTTTTCTGTGGAGAACTTATGGGAGATGATGTAATCAGCTAAAATTGTTCCTTTAGGGTGTGAAAAAACACTTTTAGGGACTCAGAAGCCCTTGGTTTATGGAAATATATGATTTAGGTTGCAGTGCCCAAATATGTCTATAACAATCTTCCCCTAATGTGACTAGGGTCAGGAATCTAGTGGGAAACGCCTTTAATGATATGGAAGTCAAAATAAAAAGAGATGTGTCTTAGTAGGCAAGGCCTTTAGATGTCTAATATTGACACAAATGTTTGAAAGAATGACTGCATGATAGATGTCTCTAGGTTCATGAGTGTATCCTTTGGCATAGGTTTGAATTTGAGACCAGCAACCATTATCACTTGCTCATCTATCCCACCCACAATGGCTACTATGCATGCAATATGATTGTTAGGTACTCATGGTAGGTAGAAACTAGGGATGAAATGTGGACACATAAATAACCAAGTCGAAAAGAGCCAAGAAAAGGGTAAATCGTAGGCTTGTATAGGAGGTTAATGCAAACAAGATTGCAAATATAGTATACGCACTAGATGGACCCAAAGAGGAGGGGAGAGGACACCACACAAATCCCTAGGAAAATAAATGCAAGCCTTCCTTTTTTGCCTCAAAACCTCTAATTATGAAAATATTGATACACAAAATTTCAAAAGAAAGGGAAATAAAAATCATGGATTCAAAGAATAGCACCTCGAGGGTTGCATAATGTACCCTAGGAAGGAGATTGAGCAGGAATTATGATACCATCTTTGTACCAACTAGAGAAGGAGACCAATACTCATCTAGCCCTCCAATGCACAAAACAAAGTTGTGTACCTAAATCCCATCTTCCTCCCAAAGTGAGGAGACTCAACCTATGAAAAACCAACCCTGCAAAATTCTTCAAGAATAGAACATTGCTTCCATAGTGCAATAGGGGAGTTTACACTAAACTTGAACCAAAATTGCAATGATAACTTGAACTAAAAGCATAATATAATGTCATTCCAATGAATACAAGCGATTGTAATTCTATAGTGATAGACCTACCTGTGCTGAAGAGGAGAATAAATATGTCCTGCTAGAACCCTACCTCAATTTTTTGTGACAAATGACTTTAGTTCCCTTAGTGAAATTAGTTCTACATAATATTTATAAGTTGAAATGTGGATGAAAAACCAAGATATGAAAAGTGAATGTTTAATGAGGTTTTACAAATACATTTTCTTAATTAAATAAAATTGTCTTATTTATTCTTATTTTTGGAGATACAATAATACCTACAATGTTATTATTTAGGCTCCTAGTTGCTAGAAAATAGTTAGAATTAGTTATGCTCCAAGAAAGGATAAAAAAGAGATAAATAAAAATTCCTCCATTTTTGGAGGGAATGATCATTATTTCTTGATCTAATCACATATTTATCATGACTGGAGATAAATGTCAAGCGTGTTTTTTTCAAAAGAGGAGCATGAGAGAGAAGGGTAATCTAAATTTAAAAAAGGAAATGAGGTACTAGTAGGAAATAAAGGTTGGACCTATGATTAGAACTAGTAGGATGTATCTTGGGCTTGATGAGGTGAAAAGTTGTTGAAGGTTGTTGATTAGCTTCTTGGCAGGAAAAGGTCGTAGTGCTTGGGGGGAAACACTATGCCTATAGTTTAGTGGTTGATAGGAGCATGGAAACTTCTATTGTATTTATATAAATCGAGATAAGTGCTAGTTATCTACAATATTTTGTTTGAGTTATTTCTTTTGATTCTAAATATGAGTAAGAGATGCTTGAAATAATTGTTGTATGTAAGTTTCTATCAGTATTTCTAATTGACTAACTCTTTGATTATTAATTGTGTGAGGGTTAATTTATCATAAATGACTATGGATAATCAGGTTTTTGGTTTTAGTAAGTATTCATTGAAGTTTATATGTATAAATATACATATATATAAATAATAAAAATGTAAATATACAAATGGCAAGGTTAGTAGACGTATGGAAGAACCATGTAACAAAATTTTTGGTTATTTGCTAACTAACATGCAATCCCTTGCAAAGGGACAAATCCTTTAGAGAGAAATAGAGTGTACAAAAACCTAAAGCATGAGTCTGGAACCTTAGTCTTTTATTTGTAAGGTTTGTCCATAACTAATGGGATATTGTATATATTATATATATATATATATATATATATATATATATCCCCACAGAGGAGTAGTACTACAAGGGCATTAGCCCCAGAAGAAATATATAGATATGTGTATACATCATCAACCCAAAAAAAGAAAAATGTTGTGAATAAGATATTGTACAATCATACTACATTTTATGAAAAAAAATATTTCCTTATAGAATGATCTATACTAATGAAGAAAATGATAATGCTATAGAGAGTAATTAATAGTGCCAAATTTTTTAATTAAAAATCATGCATTGAAAAAAAATTGCATTGTATATATGTAAGGAAAGAGTTAAATTTAAGTCAATCCTTCAAGAGGCTAAATAAAATAAAATAGTGGTGACCATGCTAGAACTAAAACAATAGTATGAAATCTATATTTTTCATATTCATGAAAACCTAGAATTTGAACCAAAGACTAGTGTACATAATACCTCAAATCCTTATCCTATGTCACATTAGTAGCAAACAATGGGTTGCCCATGTTGAAAAAAAACTAAAATCCCCAGTATTGATGTGAGACCTATGATAGATATAAAAAATAAAAATAAGGAGGCTAAGTATACTTACCAGGAAGTGTCCTTGCTATAAAACCCTAAGAGTATCTCTTGAGAAAAACATTCAATATGTCTAACACTAACCTATAAGCACATGGACTGCCACATTAATCCATGAAACAATGAAGAAGAGGAAACCCATTTCAAGGAAGTTAATGAAAATCTGAAAACCTACTAAAATACATGTAGAATAACCATTCAATTAGCCTGAAGCTTGATATTGGAGCCAACACTAGTATAATGCATTTGAACAATGGTAGCTTCATTGTTAAACATGAAAATGTCATTATAGAAATATGAAAAAGCTATAGAAAAAATATGTTCTATTCACAGAGTATTTCAATGAGAGGAAGAAATACTAAATAAAACAACCCTAGAATCTAACTCTAGATAGAGACAATACCCCTCTAAACATCTCAACCAAGCTAAGCTACAAGTGTCAAAGAAAAATCCAAACTAATTTTAACACCTAGAGGTTGCATTATTCTTTGTCTAATCTTGTCGATAAATCCTCTATTATAAAGAAATAATCTAGCAAAACAAATGTTAAGTGTTGGGTGATGTGGTTTAAAGTAGGCTTTTTATTTCTAGTTTTGTATAAGATCTATGGAGACAAAGACTCAACTTCAGAAATGGTTTACTAACTCTCCTAACAACTATTGCATGTAGTAACACAGGACGATAAATAAAAAAATTACTACCGAAAGGAAGAAAAGAGAACCATACTTCAAGGAATCACCATTCAGAAGATAAAAATGCAGATGGTTGTAACCTACCTAAAATTTGGAGAGATGTTAGTTTGAAATCCTTCACACGATAGAAAATCAAAAGGATTAAAGTAGGAGCTAAAGCCTATAATGTTTTGATATGAACCAATGGTGGAATTCAATATGAAACATATGGAGCTAAACCCTAGGGACGTTAGAGGTGTAGAGCCTTAGTAGAAGAAATAGCATAAATACAATTAATGTCTAAACATGGGGAGTGCATTAAGGTGGTCACCCTAACCACCTAGAATGAAAACCATCCACCATTGGATTTTCCTAGTATATCCTAGTTGTTCCCATTGAATTTTCACATGGGGAGGAGTTGGTATGGGTCCCTCTAATCCATCCATGTCACACACCAAACCATGGATAAACTAACTCCATGTGATTGAAAAAAGTTCGGGGCCAAAATAATATAACAAGCCAAGGTAAAGAAAAATACTAAAACAAGTTAATAACTAAGTTCTTGTAAGGGTTTTACATGTGTTCAAGCAATCATTTGTTTATGTGCCAATAGCTAGCTAAATGTTTAACCAAAATTTGATAATCCTCCTAAAGGTGTGTGTGTGTGTGTGTATAAAGCTAAAAAAAAAAAAAAAAAAAATTGTGCTTTTTTAAAACTTACATATGTATCTAAGAGGTACATAACAATATGGTATCGAAGAAAGAGGTTACAACACTATGAACTATGAATTCCTTATTTTACAGAAAAAATAAGTAAAGAAAATGAGAGACAGTGGTAGATCCTTAAGAAGAAACACACATACGTCAACAATGAAATTGGGTACATTTAGGAGAATAAGCACCATCAACTATAGTTGAGTTGACAAACAGAGTAATAGATTTGACAACGGAGTTAGTAATCCTCCACACAAACAAAAGAAAATTTCTAAGGGCTTGTGCAAGGAAGGAAAATCTCATTAAAAATGTAATAAATAGATGAAACCCTAAGATTATGGAATGAATAATGGAGAAGGAAAATAAAGGAGAGACTTCCAAGCAAAATAATATTACTTATGTGGATAAGATTAAGTAATATAAATATGATAATGAAGAAGAGAAAAATTCAATTAAATTTCCTCAAAATTAAGGAAAGAAAGTATAAATAGAATTACAAGGGGCGTTCGAGAAAATTATACTCCTAACATGTGATGGATAATCTAAAGAGCTGGTAGAGGCCTAGATTCTCAATATTAATTAGTATTTTCAATTTTATGACTACTCCAACAATTTAAAAGCTAAATTAGCTACATGCCAATTATAGGGAAAAGCATCGTTCTGGTCATAATAACTCACAACAATGCATAATTTGGAAGATAAAGAACATTAACTAGGAGGAATTTCAATGGTTTACAAAGAATATACTTAACTGGAAGATATTAGGAGGATAAGGCCAAATGATTTCATGAATTGAAGCTCCAAATGACAATGGATGAATTGGTGATGAAATCTATGCACATTCTCATATATGTGTTTTATATACGAGAAGAAAAAACTAAGGTATAAAATTTCATTAATTTCATTCCATCTATTTTAAAGTAAGAAATGAATACGATAACCCAAAAGAAATGGATGAGGCCATTAAAAGGGCATGAATCTAATAGTAGTAAGCTAAACATATAATCTAAAATGTGAAATTGTGGCCCAATATAGAGAACTGCAAATTTGCATAGGGAGAAAATAGAATAAAAGCTAGTTTGTTTAATAATCTTTGTTAGGGAAACTAGAGTTGAAATTTCAACAAAAATAATAAACAAATATAAAGGAATCAAACTCAAACTTAATCTAAATAGAAAGACTTGAAGAATGAATGATACAGTCGGAAGGAAATATAGTCATTATAATGTTGGTGTTATGCAGAGCCACATGTTTTGTAAAACTTTCCATATAACACAATATTGGTGAAAATTTTACAAAATATTGAAGATGCTTCGATAGTCAATTATGTGGCTAGAAGCTTTCCCTGTATTAACACAACATTGGAGGAATGTGAGGTGGAGCATAAATCCACCATGTTGGAGATAGAAGGTAAAACTTTGAACCAACTTGCTTTTGTTTTGCTAGACTTTGATGCCGATTTGGGTTATGTTAGTCTCTGAATTGTAGAAGAAATGAAATAAAACTATGAAAATTTCAAAAACTCTTAGCTAATTTAGTTGCCTACTAACACAAACGATAAAATTCATTGATTAGGTGAAGGATTGTCCTATTGATATAAATGGAGGTATAAACATTATGAATCTAGAAATTCTTCCTTTGGGTTCATATGGTATGCTTGTGGGGATGGATTGGTTGGAACGACATAGAGAGATTGTTAATTGTCTACATAAACAATTACTTGTACCAAGCATAATGGAGAAATTAAAATAATAAAAGGTATAACTAGACCAATATATGTTTGACAAATATTTTCCTTACAATAAAAAATGTCTGCAAGAAAAGGGTGTGAGTGATTTTACATTCAAGTAGGCGATCATTAATAGGAAACAACATCTAGACCTTTTGATGATCTAGAAGTAAAATGGGATTATAAAGATGTATTCCCCAATGAGACTACTAGTTTTCCACCTGAGAGGGATATTTATTTCTTTATAGAATTAATACAAGGGTTACACTAGTATCTAAAGTACCTTACTAGATGAGTGTGCCAGAATTAATGGAGTTAACAATGCACCTTCAATAGTTATGAAATAAAGGCTATACCATATCAAATGTCACACCATTTGGTGCGCCAATCATATTCATTAAAATGAAGTATGGCACATTTAAATTATCTATTAATTATAGGTACTTTAATAAATTAAAAAATGAGAATAAGTATGTACTACCTAGAATTGATGATTTATTTGACAAAGTGTGGGGAGCAGCTACTTTTCTAAAATATACCAAAGATCTAGATACTATCAATTAAGGATTAAAGAGGAATATATTCCTTAAACAACTTTCCTAAGCTCATGTGGGAACTTTGAATTTTGGACATGGATACACTAACTTCCTTTATGTGTTTGATGAATAACGTTTTAGTAATTTTCTCTAAAAAAATATGTTAATATTTATCGATGATGTTTTGATCTATTGAAAGGAAATAGAGGACAATAAACATCACTTAGAAATATTGTTGCAAACTCTATAGGAACATCAACTATACACTATGTTAAACAAGTGTGATTTAAGAGATCATATATTCCACAATTATTCATATTGTTAGGGTTTCGTGGAGGATAACTTTGTAATGGATTTTGAATCCATACAATGTTTGAGATGGTTACTCCATCAATCATCAGGGTCCTGAGAGCTTTGTGAGTAAATTAGAGATGAAAGGCCATTTTAGGAACCAATATTCATTGGGAGAAGGCTCAAAGTTAAATAAAATTATTGAAAAATATTAATAAAATTTCACAAAATCTATTAAAAAATAATTAATTAATATATGAAATAAGAAACTGGTGGAAAGATATATATGAAATTATTAAATAATTAATTTAGAATTGAAAATAAAATTAAAAAATTATGAATTAATTGAAAACAATAGTTCATAATATTCAAAAAATAATTAATAATGAAGTCAAACAGAAAGGGTTAGCTAAAATTAGAATTAATAATTCAATAATTTAAATTAATTTTAATGACAAAATTTCACATAGTTAAAATTATAATAAATGAAAATATAATTAGTTAGATATATCAATTACAATTATATGATGAGAGAAATAAAATAAATAATTATTTTATTTCTTAAACTAAAATTAAATAATGATAAAATAATATTGGGATGCAAATGAAATACATATATAATTTAAATAACTGAAGAAAATAAGAAATTGTAAAGTTGACCAAATGAGAGAAATTTAAAATAGTATATGTGTGTGTGAAATAATTATTTGATTGATGCAACAACCAACTGGGTCCACTAAAAATAATGATAATAGGAAGGTTGAGTTTAAATTATCGTTGGGCAAGATCGTCGATGACAGACTTCCATTGTTAGCTAAGTATATATCCATCCTCTCTATTAAAATTATTGGCATTCTACTCAATTTCCAATCCTTCTTGAATAACATGAGAATTATAAAAAGGAATGAAGGCTATGATTTTTTGAATGATCAAAATGAACAAGATGTTTTGACCTAAAGGAGTGCTCAAGGATGGCTCATTTTGATAAATGGTTGTGGTTTGGATCATATATGTGCTCTTTTGGCATGGATTTGAAAGGACGATTAGTTTGACAAATATAATATTTCTCGCATGAACAAAGAATCTTATAGACCCCTGATTCGTGAATAAATCTTATTTTCTCATTAGCTGAATGAAATAATTTCTTGAGGGTTTTATGGGGATTCAAAATTGTTTTAATGTTATTTTTGGCCGAGATATTTGGTATAAGATCTGTGGTCCCTTTAATTTAAAGGAGCATGACTTGGAAACAAGGTGGAGAGGGATTAGGATAGGTGTATTTAGGATCAGAGACAACTTGGAAGGATTTTTTTATTTCATTCCCATCTCAATAGTATTTCTTCTTATATTCATATCATTATGGAAATTGAATCAAATAAATCCATACCTTTCTTCGATGTCCTTCTTACCCATCCCCCAAATGGATCTCTCTCCCATTAGGTTTATAGAAAGAGGGCTCTCACTGAACATTATATTCACACCCTTTCACATTACCACCCTTCCCAAAAGTCGATTGTTATTAAAACCCTCATATATAGAACTTTGAAAATATCTACCCGCAATTCCTTTCAACAAAAATATCCCATTCAAGTTCCAATCCTTCAAATCCAATAGTTATTCCACCCCTCAAATCATAAAATCCTTTCAAGTTGTCTCTTAGCCTAGATGCAACAATCCTCATCCCTCTCCATATTGTGGGCAACTCACACTGCCTTACATTAAAGGTTCCATAGTATTTATAGTGAAGAGATTGGCAAAAAAGAACATCAAAACTATTTCGAAGCCCCATAAAACCCTCAAGTAGCTATTTCGGCCGACCAAAGAAAAATTAGAACTGATTCAAGGATCAGGGGTCTATGAGATTCCATGTTCATGTGGGAAGTCCTATATTGGTAAAAATGGTCTTCCTTTTAAAGGCAGGCTAAAATAACACATAGTTGATACAAACCACAACCATATATCAAAATCATCCATCGTTAAACACTCTTTTAAGTTCAAACATCCGATTCATTTTGATCATTCAAAAGTCCTAGCCTTTGTTCCTTTTTATAACTCTCATCTTAATCGAGAAGCCATGGAAATTGAGAAGAAACCTAATCATTTTAATAGAGAGGATGGATATGGACATAGCCAATCATGGAAGCCTGTCATCCACCATCTTTCCCACTAACAATTTAAGCTCCATATTCCTAATATCAATATTTTAATGGACCCTACTTGGTTGTTGAACCAATCAAATAATTATTTCATCCATACCTAATGATGGAATAGTGATAGATATCGAATTGGTAAAGGTTATTATTAACAGGACAATTCATAAGGATATGGCATATGCTAAATCATTAATGAGTTTCATGGTTATTGTCACAAGTTTATATAGGGTTCTCTAAATTGGATTATCCCATAACCTCTATCTTTAAAATTCGTGTTAAATTTGAGAGTACCCAAAAAATGTCCAGGGATATTTGAACTGTTGAAGCATCTGCTCTTTGTTGCGCCTGTGTTGAAAATAAAATATGCTAACAACAATTCTATAGCATGTATTAACACTTGTTTGGATGACTTGGGAGGAGTAATAATACATAAAAAAATATATGGTAGCTTACTAATCTAGAAAAATAAAGGACCATTAAAGAAATTTTTTAGTTTATGACTTGGAATTAGTTGCAGTTATTCACGCACCTAACATGTGGAGGAACTACTTAATTCATAAGAAGTTTACCTAATAACTAATCATTTGATTTTAAAATATTTTTCAGCGAACCTAACATGAATTCCAGATAAGACACATGGATGGAATTCTTGAGTGAATATAACTTTGACATGAAGCATACAAAATCAAAGGAAAATAAAATGGTTGACCCACTAAGTGAAATTTTGAAACAAATATTTGAGGTAGCAGTAAGTAGTATTGAAAAAAATTTTATAAAAAAAAATAAAATTACATCTTTAAAAGATAAAATTTAGAATTGTACCTACGAAAAAATGAAAAATGAAATTGATCATGTACTAAAATCATAATATGTTATTAATGAAATTGGCTTTCCAACATTTGAAAACATAATCTATGTGCCTGATGTGTTCAAAATTAAATAGTTATATAATACATGATGAGCACCATAGAGGGCCCTTCTCATCTCATTGTGTGGGCATCTAGGTTACCTGGCTTATAATGGTAAGATCTAATGAGGAAGGAAACATCTAGTCCTAGGAATTATATCAAGAAAGGTAATATCTAAATAAGGTACTTATATTTTTCCTATTTCGAAACAGACAATGGAGGAGGCAAGCTCTAAATATGTATTTGCAAATCTCTTTAAAAATATATTAATTGATATGATAATGCAAGTGAATATTGGAGTCCTTAATCTTAAATTCTGTGATTTTATCTGATTCATTAGTCTTAAGAAGGGTGTTTGGAAGATCCAGTTTAGAGGTGAGGCTCCACAACCCTCACCTCCCATCAATTTCAGTTTAATTGGTATCAAAGAAAGTCCATTCTTGGGGCCTAATATAATTTTTTATGCCTTATTTTTTTCTACGGGTTTGTTGGAATTTTTTAGTTTATTTTTGTTAAGCATTGTGTCTTCCACATGCCATCTCCTCTTTCTGACATATGTTATTCTATTAATCATATTTTGGAGGTTGAGGTGGTTACTTCCCCTCAATTATTAAACAAATTTCCACTACATAGAAGAAACATGCATACCTAATGCCCATATACTGATTTTTTTACTCTCAGTTCCTCTGACTCATAAAAAAAAATACAACAAACATGGCTACTTTTGTTACAAGTTTGTAACAAATTTATACTTTAGTTATATTTGTGTTGTGGCTTGGTTCCATACCCCACCCATAATCCATGAGTTTTTATATCAGTAGTAGTGTTCAGGGTGGGTTCGCTTTGGAGATGTTCGCTCCCACCCCGCATTAGTAGGCACCAACTTCACATTCATCATAGCAACATTGAGTGTGGGTTCCTTTAGAGATGTGCCCTCCCACCAAAATCTATGTAGGCACCTACTACTTCATCAATAGCCAACACAGCAACATCTAAATCAGGTTCATTTTCAAACATGTCCTACCACCTGAGACTATGTAGGCACCTACTACGTCATCAACATAAAATATCACATTCAATCAACTCTAGCAACATCTAAAAAAATATCATCCATGACTTTGTGCTTAAACTAGGAGGTAGAAATAAAGGGATGCTTTCCATCTAAACCAGGAGGAATTGGGTAGCAAGGTTTCCCGACTCATAATGGTAACATCTAATGAGGAAGGAAACATCTAGTCCTAGGAAGATTATATCAAGAAAGGAAATATATAGATAATGTATTTAGCTTTGTCCTATTTGGAAACTCAAAACGAAGGAGGAGTGTTCTAAATATGTATTTGTAAAACTCTTTAAAAGGCTATCAAGTGTAATACAAGTGAATATTAGAGTCTTTTATCTTATCTTGTGTGATTTTTTCAGATTCATTAGTTATAAGGAGGATTTTTGGAAGAACGAGTTGAGAGGTGAGGCTCTCTAAGCCTCACCTCCCATCAATTATAGTTCAATGTGGTTATCAGAGAATAATTTCAATAATCAAAAAATATTTTTTCTAGCCTGCTATGAAGAGGAAGGTAGTGGAGTAATTGGTAAAATATGAAGAATGTCAAAAAGTAATTGTAGAACACTAACATCTAGTAGTAATGTTAAATCCTCCTCCTATATCAGAATGGAAGGGGGAGTTAATTTCACTTGATCTTATTATTGGCTTACCTAAAACTAGAAGACAACATGATATGCTTATGGTTGTGGTAGAAAAATTTTCAAAATCCACTCATGTTACACTTGCTCAATATAATTACAACTTTGTGTAGGTGGAAGATATTTTCATAAACGAAAATTTCAGAGTACATGGGATACTGAAAAATGTCACATGTAACATGGATGTGAAGTTCACTTCCAAATTTTGGAAGGCATTTTTTATAAGAATGGGAACATAAATAAGCTTCGATATTACGTATCAGCTACAAATGGATGGCAAACTGAAAGGATCAATTAGATCCTCGAAGGAATGTTACACATGTACATAATGAACCAACTCTGTAAATGGGACGATTATCTACATTTAGTTGAGCTTTCCTATAACAATAGTTATCATGGATCACTCAAGATGATTCCTTTCAATGTTATATATTAGTTGTAGCCTCTATTATTCAAAAATAAATAGGCCATAGAATTGTTGTGTAATGCAATTGGGAATAAGGTTTTTATTTCCATTTTCCCACAAGAACTATGGGGTTATATCCTTAGCTAGAGAAAGGGATTAGTAACCCTAAGAAAAATTATGACATGTATCAAATTAGAATGGAAAATAAAAACATCGGTGTGCAAAGGAAAAAAAGGGCACCGTAGTTCATTGAATCATGAACCAAAAGATTTTTATTTTTTTCATAAACTTGCTCAAAATCTAGACAAATGTGAGTTATAGATCCATAAAATGCTACGAAGATTGAAAGGATAAAAATAGGAGTTGAATCTTGGAAAATTTGTATATCCACCAATTGTGGAATTCACTATAGAACATATAGAAGGAAACCCCAGTGATGCTAGAGGTGAAAAGCATTAACAATATAAAGAACAAAATTGTAAATGAGATATGTGAAACTGAAGGGGTGTAAGGTGTTTACCCTCACTTCCTAGAACAAAAACCATCCATCATTAGATTTTTCCAGTAAATTTTCGTTGTCCCCATTGAATCTTAACATTGCAAGGAGGTGGGTTGGAGCCTTCTAAGGCATCCACATCATGCACTAGACCATAGATAAACTAAGCCAATATGACTAAGAAAACATCAAAAGCTAAATAATCTAACAAGTCAAGGTAAAGATAATTTAGATATGCAACTAAGAGTTGCATTATAAGTTTGAACTCATTAAACAAGTCCATGAATTTTGCATGTGGGGGCCAAGACATGAGACCCCTCTTAAATATTACTTGAGGAGGTCAGGGTGGGCATTGCTTACCAACACCTTCATTTGCCATGTCAACCATCCCCATGAGGGATATATTTTATTAAATTTTACTATATGGGTTGAAATTGTATTAAAACACTGTAGATTGTTTTTAAAATTCACATAAAAATTTTGTGATTATTGGTTTATCGATTCTTAGTAGCTATCAAATCTCTCAAAATGTGAAATGTCTTTTTGAGTAAAAAACTTAAGAAAGACTTGCAACTTGAAATATTTAAGTCCTCTTGACATTTAACACATCATAAATTCTTAATAATATTATATATCTTTATATAAAATTGATATATTTATATATATATATTTTAATATTTAATTATCTAATAATGGTAAATATTATTTTTTATAATATTACAAAATTAAATGGAAATATGAATCTTCCCACTATAATATAATTATAAAATGTTTATTTGCATTAATATGAAAAAATAAATAAATTTTAATTTTATTAATAAAAAATAAATTATAATATAAAAATATAGAAATTCAATTGTTTTTAATTAAAATATTATTAATACATCTCCTTTTTATTGGATCGTAAGTTACCTTCACCAAAGTAAATATTTAAGAGGATGTATGTAGAAAATTTACGAACTTCTTTTGAAAAAGCATCTAGGATTATAGGGTTGTCTTTTGAGAAAATAGTCAAAACAAAATATATGTATCACTGAAAATGATAATGTTCTTACGGACGACATTTCTTTTCGATATGCTATATACTATAGCTCTCCCAATCGATCATGCAAGGTAATAGAAATATGTATTTTTTTCATTAAATATTTTTTCCATTTTAATATATTAATAATTTTAATGAAAAAAATGTTTGTGTTTGTTATATATAGATTTACAGGTGTGGTGTAAGTTTTAATTTGTTTTTTGTTTAGTTAAGTTTTTGTTTTTCTTAGAAATAAGGAAATAGGTTAATGGTGAATGCCGAAAGATATTTTGTATGGGCAATTTTTTGAATTGTAATGATGAACTCATTTTTATTTAAAAAAGAAAGTAATGATAGTTTTCCTTTATATTGAATTTCCAAACTAAACTATAATAAATTTCCCAAAAATTAAATATAGATAGATTTATTTTATTTATTTTTATAATTATATTTATTTATTAATTTTTAATGCCACCAAACATTTTTCAAAAAATAATAAAGGTTTAATTTAGAAATGTTATAAATGTTTATATATTTATCTGATAATAGTTATATATGTAATATAACTATTTTAGTATATCAATATAAAATATATAATATAATATATTAATGTAGTATGTTACTTAGTAGATAATTTTTTTGTTGCATGTTTTATTTTTAAATTTAATTTAATTTTGTTTGATATTGTAATTTTATTTATTAATAAGGAATTAATGAGAAATATTTCTAAAAGTTTTATAATTTCACGAATTTAAAAATATTATATCTATAAATAAATAAGCTACTCAATAATCAATTTTTCTCATCTAACAAACTAAAACAACTTAAAATAAAAATAAAGACTAATATTTAATAAATCATTTAAAATATCCCGGATGCGGGTGAGGGCTCGACCCAAAAGGACGAGGCACATGCTCAGCATGCGTCGCCTCGTGCCGGTGACAAATGTTAATGGTCATGCGCCGTCAAGGTATAGAAGAGGTTCGTTGTAGCTCCAGGCATTCAATGCCGAGCAGAGGAGCAGATAGGAAACAAAGAGCGCCATCAATGCGGGATCGATCCGTAACCATGTATTGCCCATACAATCGCAGGATGGCGGATGGCCATTTCATTCCTGAACGGAGCGAGAATTGCAGCAGGGGCAGGGGAAACTGGTCAGGAGGGACTCACGACGATCAGGTTAAGCCTGGCCTGAGGAGGAATGCTGAAGTAGCAGTGGTTGATGGTCCTCAGCGCGGAGACCCTGATCTCGCACTCATAATTAGCCTGGTGTTTCAGACTTGGAGGCATCCCTGCTCTCGAATTAGCCCACAGAGCACCGAGGGGCCTTCTTTCAGTTGGCAGAGGTCTTGGAATCGGGTGGCACCATGGCAAGAACACGGGAGAGGCAGCCGAGCAGGAGGGGTCGAGGAAGAGGAGCATCCTCTCGGCGCCCAGCAGGAGAGGGACATCATCATTGTTGCTGTTGCTACTGCCACAGGAGGGCAACAGCAACACCATTGCAAGCTCAACAATTCGTGGAGGTCGGAAATGCGAATGTGGGAGAGATGGGGCTTCCTGCCTTCGGCTCTGTCGTTTTCTCTTTGGGCAGCACCTCGGAGAACGCGGGCATCTACGCCCACATCTCAATCTTGTTCACAAATTGCCCGAAGAAGCGGACGACGCGGTGGAGCCACCACCATTGCCACCAGGCGGAGAGGAAGGGGAAGCATTAGAGGCGCAAACAGGGCCAATCACGCAGCCACCTTTGCCACCAGGCGGAGAGGAAGGGGAAGCATCAGAGGCGCAACCAGGGCCGAAAGCGGGAGGCAAGGGGAAGGAGCCTATGCAAGTTTACACGCCATCTATGGGGCCAGCTCCTCCGGGCTTCACCGAGGAATCTTGGAGGGCGAGATGGGAAGGTGTCGAAGAAGGACAAGGCTGGGCGCGCGTCGTGGAGGAAAAGAGTCTCTGTGAGGAGGCTGAGGCGCATCTTGCAGACCTTCGTCCACCCTCCACCCATACCCAGGAATGAATCAATGCCGGGTAATCCAATTTTGTATTTTGATTATGCTAAGTCAATGAGGAATCAGATTTTGCTGCCTAGCAGCCACAATTTACAGTCAAGTTCAGTAAGTCGCCCCTGCGTGGGCAATCATGAGTCTAATCAGCGTAATGCTGCACCTTAAGTGTTTTTGTTTCTGTCTGTTAAGCCTCTCTGGCAAGACGATGTCAATTCTGAAAAAGGATACGGTAAACCAGTTGATGCTGCCCCTGCGAGGGAGCCTTAGAAAGCTGGAATTTTGTAGACACAGCACCCGTATGGGAGCTCTCCATGCTTAGCATGTTCAACTGATGTAAAAATTCCACTGTAAATATAATACAACTGCCTAGATAGTCTTTTACCGAGAAAAAAAAAAATAAATCATTTAAAATAAATGGCAAATCTTCATATATTAATATTTTTCTTAAATAAAATTAATTAAATATATAAAATTTTATAATATAAGAATAAAATTTGTAATGTGTAGTAAATCTTTTAATTGCTCTTTGCTAGGGTTTACAAAGTTCCATAGTATGTAGCATTGTTCATTCCAATCATAGTCCCCGTGGGGGCAGAGGACACCCCTCGTTCAAATCAGTGGTTGAAAATAAGCTAACTAACAAACAACATCAAAAAACAACCTATAATAAGGAATGTAAGAATGCAATTGTCACAAACTCAACTCATAATCAAATCCTTGATATAATCACAAATCAAGCTTAGAAAGTAGTGCAAAACCCTATCCATTTTCTTCCATAGGTGGAAGACATCACTCTCTTAGAAATAACACTTGAGAAATCTGCGGCAACAATAGATCACATGAAGGAGCAAGCAATCATCTATAAATTTAATCGCCCATGGCCATCAGATGAGGCCCTCCTTAATTAGCTAAGGAAGAATTGTACTATCAAGTGATAAGTAGAACTTAAATTGGGATCCAAATCCTTTTTTAACATCATTTTCAATAACATAGAATATCAGGATAATTTAATGCAAGGAGGGCAATACTTCACTAATTCAACTGATTTATTCATGAAACCATGGGTCCCAGGATTTAACATAGAGAAAAATGAATTCTCATTTCTCCCATATTGGATTAGTCTATATTCTCTTCCTTAGGAATATTGGGATCCTAAAATCCTTGCCCACATAGGCAATAAACTCGGACAATTTCTTATGTTCTGTGACATTGCAAAGGCAGGTCATTACACATCTTATGCAAGAATTTATGTCTACATATCTCTCACAAAACCCCAATTGATAAGCATTCATCTTAGTTGTGAAGACATCATATGGTAACAACCCATTGATTATGAAGAAATTCCATTTAGATGTCATCACTGTCATTCATATGGAAACCTCTTTAAGCATTGTCTGACCAAACCTTCACCAAACCCTACACCCTTTTCCTCTGCTCTATCATTTACAAATGAGGTTTTCACCATGGCTTAACAGAAAAGGAGTAATGAAGAAATAAAGTAATCCCATAAGATCAAAAAAAAATCATGGCATGAACAAGTTTTCAGTCCTTCAAAATTAAGAAAGGGAAGACATGCTAATCCAATAAGAACTCAACTAGGAAGCCCCAATCACTCAAAGTCTCAAGTAAGGCATATCACTCCAAGTTCCTCCCACTAAAGGTAGATTAACTTATGGTGAAGCTACCAATGCAATGGAAGAAGAATATTTTTGTTGCCTAAAGCTCTGAGGTGTAGATCTACAAAAAATAACAGAATATTAGAAAAAGAAAGACCTCGTGGCTATCTAGGATGAACATATCTAATTCATAGCTAAGGAATACCTGCAACATTAAGATTTCTTTTAAAAGAAGCTCAAAATTTAGGTATTCTTCTACTCCCCTATTCCTCATGTTCCATGTAGGGAATTAAAAGAAATACCTCTTAGGAATCCACTTTATTTCCTAAGGAGCCGAAGAAGAAAGGCAAGTAAACTAATGGATAGATATTCTAGGATATTCAAAAATTCTTGGTTAATTTGGGAAGGGTAGCCCCCATGACATCCATCTTTCCCCTTTTGCTAAAACCCTAATGATGAAGATAATCATGTGGAATGTCAGAGGATTAAATGACAAATATAAACATTGAATCCTAAGAAATGAAATTTCCAAATAAAGTCCTAGATGAACAGTGCTTAAGAATTAAGGGAATGCACCCAATACATAGCAGTGCGCAGTAAGTGTCGGGATGAACAACGTTGAAGAATTAATGGAATGCACCCAATACATAGCACTGCGCAGTGAACATGTTGATGCCGGCACAGTAAACATTATTGAAATGCATCAAAATAGCTCCACTCAATACATAGCACTACGCAGTGAAGCCAGCATAAACAATGCAGTAAATGTCTCCAACGCTGAAGCAATAGGGCTATGCAGTCCGGATCCTAACAAGCCCAACGCAGAAAACGCAGAAATAATAAATGAATATGTGACTGGGGTAACAGGCAGCATGGAACATGTAGCCGGCATCGGATTAGATAATGAATCTCTCCGCAGTAGCATGGAAGACTGTAACACTTCAGTAGCTAGAGTAGGCAGCAAGTGGAGCGCCCCTCATCCCAGGTAGGTAACTGATAACTTGGATTTAAATAGTTTGTTAGTTAATAAACCCAATAAAAATAATAAATTAGATATAATGAATATAGATAGCAGTTTTGAAAGCACCACTCAGAATAATAAGGTTGATAACCAGAAAATAATAGAAAACCTTAAAAGTGAAAACCTAGATTCTTCAACTATAAACAAGAAAGTGATTAATATCTCCTCTTATGAGTTGAAGAAGGAAGAAATAGAAGTCCTTAACAAAGGTCTAAATTTCGCCTTGGCCCCTAACAAAATCCCCAATGAAGAAATCATCTGCAACTTAGAAGACGGAATCAAGACACTTAAGGAGGAAGATAAAGATCTCATTAGACAAGAGTGTGTTGTTATCCTAAGAAAAGCCAAACCCCCTAGAAGAAGCCTAAACCTTGAATAGATAAAAGCCTTAAAAAGTCTTAGAAATAATAAAGACATTGTAATTCTAAAGGCTGACAAAGGAGGCGCCACTGCCATTATGAATTATGAAGATTATGTTAGCAAAATGAAAGACCACTTATATAATAGTGGTAGCTACAAGAAATTAGAGAAAAACCCCATCTCCAAAATCGCGAACCTGGTAAAGAAAGCCATTAAAGAAACCAATCTGGATGATAAACTAAAAAAGTGATTAACCCCTAATAGTGAAATCACCCCTAGGATCTATGGAGACCCTAAAATTCATAAAAAAGATGTCCCCTTAAGACCTATAGTCAACAGTATAGGATCCCCCGCCTATGAGTTAGCTAAGTATGTCGCTAGCATTTTATCCTCGCTAATGGGCAAAACTAGCTCTTACATTAAAGATTCCAATCAATTTGTCAAATACATTAAAAATACTAAGCTAGATCCCGGAGATAAAATCGTTAGTTTTTACGTGGTCCAGCTCTTCACCAAAATCCCCCTTGATGAAGCAACTCAGGTAGTTAAAGAAGTAGCAGACCACCAGACTGTGAAATTAGCTGAAATCTGCCTTCGTTCCACCTTCTTCTCCTTCCAAGGTGAAATATTTGAACAAACTTCGGGTGTTGCTATGAAATCACCTCTTTCCCCGATCGTGGCAAACCTTTTCATGGAAAAATTTGAGAAGAAGGCTCTAGATTCATACCCATTAAAACCTAAATCTTGAGTTAGGTTTGTAGATGACACTAGTGTCAACTGGCCTCATGGGGAGAATGAGCTTAAGAACTTCTTGGACCATCTTAATAGCATGTCTCAAGACATCAAATTTACAATGGAGGTAGAAGAAAATAATTGCATAGCATTCTTGGACATTCTCATAAGAAGAAATGATGGTTCCATAGGTCACAAAGTATTTAGAAAGAAAGCCCATACGGATAGCTACCTGCATGCTGATTCTCACCACCACCTAGTCCAGAAAATGGGGGTATTGCAAACCCTCTTCACCAGAGCTTATAGAATTTATGATATTAACCATACTGAGGAAGAAATTTCTTAACTAAAATGAACATTTCCCAACCTAGGGTACAACAATAAAAACATATACAAAGCTATTCAAAAGGCCAAATCCGATAACAATATAAGCAAGACGAAAGACCCCCCAACCTCTAATGCCTACCTTCCTTACATTCAAGGAGTCACAAACAAGATAGCTAAAATCCTCAAAAAGAAAAATATAAAGACTGTGTTCAAACCCTGGTGTACCATTAAACAAAGAATGGAATCTGTTAAGGACAGCCAAGAACATCTTTAGTAGAAAGGAGTATATATCATCAATTTCTCTTGTGGGGATCAATATATAGGAGAAACGGGTAGGCTCGTAAGGATTAGGCTCAAAGAGCATAGTGCAGATATTCGTAACGAAAGAACCCGCTCTTCAGCCTTAGCTGAGCATGTAAGTAAAACCAATCACCATATACGCCTTGAAGACGCCAAGGTCATTGCCAAAGAAGATCACCATTTCAAGAGAAAGCTTAGAGAAGCTATTGAAATCATAAAGAACCCTCGAAACCTTAATAGGGATGGAGGCTTAGAAATTAGCAAAAATTGGAACCCTTTACTCACCCCCCACGAATAATAGCATAGGTTCTCAATAAGAATTGTAGCTAGGTTAAATATAGATCCTAATACCTAGATTGATATTCTAACAAAAATAGCATTCAACTAATCCCCCTATTTATTTTAACATAATTACTTGATAAATGAATAATAGTTTAATCCCCTTGAAAATAAAATAAATTTCGCTACACATTAGTAACCATAGATAAGAAGAATAATAATAGATAAGAATAATAATAATAATTTAAATAGTAATAATAAACTTATAATTAATTAGTTAACAACAATAATAAAATATAAATAATAATAATGAAAATATGAATAATAATAGGAATAATAATTATTAGAAATAAATAAATAATAGGATTATAGATAAGAATAATAATTATAGATAAG